>JAVKPL010007906.1:0-311042 GCA_032173675.1 Gastrolobium villosum | reverse complement strand
TTGCCGCCTTGACCAGATTCCTCCCAAAATCAGCCGAGAAGGCACTGCCGTTCTTCAAGCTCCTCAAGAAGGAGGCGGAATTTGGTTGGGGAGAAGAGTGCCAAAAGGCATTCGACAACATCAAAGTTTGCTTGGCTACCCCTCCCGTTCTAACAAAGCCAGAGCCCGGAGAGACGCTGGTCCTGTACCTGTCCGTGGGTGAGGAAGCTATCAGTGCCGTCTTAGTCCGGGAAATGGACAATCACCAGCACCCAATCTACTTCGTTGGACGTACGTTGCAGGGACCAGAACTCCGATACCAGAAGCTAGAAAAAGTGGCATTCGCTTTACTGACAACGGCAAGAAGGCTCCGACCTTACTTCCAAAGCCACCGGATCATAGTGCGGACAAACCAGCCTATCAGGCATATACTACATAAGCCTGACCTGGCTGGAAGGATGATCAATTGGGCTGTCGAGCTATCCGAGTTTGATTTAATGTACGAACCTCGACCAGCAATAAAGTCACAGGCACTTGCCGACTTCATCTTGGAGCTCACCCCGGGCAATGAACAGGAGAAGTCGGAAGAGGATATCTGGACCGTGTACGTAGACGGATCCTCAAACTCTAAAGGAAGCGGCGCGGGAGTGATCATCGAAAGCCCGGAAGGAGTATCAATCGAGCATTCGCTCCACCTGGCATTTCCGACCTCAAACAACCAAGCAGAGTATGAGGCGGTTATCGCTGGGATTATGCAGGTGAGAGAGCACGGAGCAAAAAGAATCAAAATCATGAGCGATTCTCAAGTCGTCACTTCCCAAGTCGAGGGAAAGTACCAAGCCAAGGGCCCTCTCATGATGAAGTACCTCCAAAGGGTTAAGGAATTGTTTGCCGAGTTCGACGAAGTAATGATCCAATACATCCCTCGAAATGAGAATAGTAGGGCCGACATCCTATCCAAACTAGCAAGCTCAAAAGGACCCGGCAACCACCGCACCGTCATTCAGCAAAGCATTTTGGAACCAACATGCGTCCTAATGATAACTACCGACTCTGAAGATTGGAGGAGACCAATCGTGGCTTACCTTGAAAAAGGAACCCTGCCAGATGATTCCAAAGAGAAAAAAAGGCTGGTCAGGAACTCGGCCTGCTTCACCATAGTAGAGGGTCAGCTCTACAAAAAGGGTTTCTATGCACCCATGTTGAAGTGCCTTGACAAAAACGAAGTTGAATATGTGTTATCCGAGATCCATGAAGGCATCAACGGACATCACATGGGGGGCAAAGCACTGGCTAAAAAGGCTTTAAGAGCTGGGTATTACTGGCCAACAATGGCGGCTGACGCCACGGAACATGTTCAGCGATGTGAGCAGTGCCAGAAGCATGCACTGATAATTCATGCACCCCCAGAGGAATTGCAGACCATAACCGCACCTTGGCCATTCTTTAAATGGGGTATGGACCTTTTAGGACCTTTTGCTGCTGCTGAAGGACAACTAAAGTGGCTAATAGTCGCGGTCGACTACTTCACCAAATGGATTGAGGCTGAACCACTGGCCACTATCACCTCAGCCAGGATACGACGCTTCTTCGAAAGGAACCTGGTAAGTCGGTTTGGAATCCCTGCAGAAATTGTAACCGACAACGGAACTCAATTCATTGACAAGAAGTTCCAAGAACTCATGTCCGACTTCAAAATAAAACACCGTTTCGCCTCAGTGGAGCATCCCCAGACCAACGGACAAGCCGAGTCTGCTAACAAGGTAATAATCAACGGACTCAAGAAAAGGCTTGACGAGGCCAAAGGAAACTGGGTACAGCAATTACACCTAGTCTTATGGGGGTACAGAACAAGTGTTCAATCCGCAACAGAAGAAACCCCCTTCAGGCTAACATACGGATGCGAAGCAATGATTCCGGTTGAGATCGGAGAACCGTCCTGGAGAAGGGCCCAAAGACTGCAAGGCACTGAGGGACAAAATGATGAAGCACTGCTGATTGAGCTCGACCTGTTGGATGAGTGCAGGGAGAACGCCAGATACAAAAATATGATGGCCAAGCGCCTAGTTACGGCTAGGTTTAATAAGAAAGTAAGACCTCGGTCATTTCAGAGTGGCGACCTAGTCTTGAGAAGAGCCGACATCGGCAACAAGAATGCCAAAGATGGGAAGCTCGCAGCAAATTGGGAAGGCCCTTACAGGGTCAAGGACAACCTCGGAAAAGGAGCCTACACTCTGGAAACATTATCAAAAAAGCCAGTAAAAAGAACTTGGAATGCTGACAAGCTGAAAACCTATTACAGTTAGGTATGAAGACATGGTCAAAGTACTAGACTCTAGTCCACATAAATAAAACGAGCCATGGAGCTCGGACAGTACTTGATTTCATTTTAAAGCAAATAAGCGGGCTGAAAAGCCCGGATTTGTAACAAGTCTTATTATGAATAGATGAGCAGTTGTTTTTAAAACGCCTCCATTTATGATTCCGACACGTATGTCATGATCATTAAAGAAATGAACCTTCGAAAAAGAAATTAACTTTTTTAGATCGGACGTGAGCGACTCGCAAGCCATAAATAGAAATGAAATCAATATGGTAAAATTAGACGAGCTCGGATTAATCAAAGTTTGTTCATATCAAAATCTAAGCCGAAAAACGGCAAGGATTACAAAATATTGTTAGCCGAAAAACGGCAATGATTACAAAAGCAATGATTACAAAATGTTATGGAAACAGAAATTAGGAGGTCCCAGCCTAGGCCTCTTCCTCAGAACCAGGAGAACCCGGAGTAATAACGCCGTCCTTCACTTCGTAAGACACGTCCATGCCCTCTTCGATGAGCCCGGGGTTGAGAACTCGGGCCTGAGCGATGGCGTTGTCAAAAGCTTGGACAGCCGCGTTAACCACCGCGTCCCTGGCCTCTTCAAAATCGGCAGTCTTTTGGTCGAGCTGAGTTTGAAGCGCTTGCAGTTGGACATCTTTATCCCCCAAAGATTGGGTAAGGGCTTCTTTCTCGGCGCTCAGCTCACCGACCTTAGAATTGGAAAGGCGCAGGTCCTCCTTCGCCGTGTCCACCTCTTTCTGCAGATCCTCAAATTTAACCTCCAGGGCAGACTTAGATTGCTCTAAATCCGCGACCTTAGCAGAGAGGGATGACTTGGCCGCATTCGCCTGGTCCAGATTCTGGAGGAGGTCCTGAAAAATCTGGATCAATGAGGTCGTCTTTAAGGCGTCCTCCTCCATTCGCTTTAACATAACCCTCACAGAAGAGGTCAAGCCAGAATCCAGAAAAAGACCAGGGGGAGGCTTCAAAGCCGCCCTGAGACGGTCAGAAACGCCCGACTTCCATAGCTCCCCTGGCTCCAAGCTGAGGAGGGGCCCCTGGGTCCACTGAGAAGCAGGAATCGGAGCTGGAATCGGAGCTGGACTTGGTGGTGGGGAGGAAACATCAATTGGAACCACCTCGTCGGCAGGTGGGTCCTCCCCCAAAATCATGTCCACCCGCCGTCGCTTCGACGCTTCGGGCTCAGAAGAGGCAGCCTCTCGCGACTTGCCCTTGCCGGCTCGCTTGGGGAGATACTTCTTGTAATCAGCCGAAGTCATGCCAACTGAAAATCAGAAAACGCAGTGTTAAAAAGCACCGAGAAGAGTGTTGTCAAAAATAAGTGAAAAACTTGACATACATACCAAATTCATAAATAGCATCATCTCCAAACTTATTTACTATCCGACTTAAGTCGATGACGCCATAGTCGTCAGTGTACTCAAGTAAAATCCGTGCCGCGAACCTCTCAGCTCTGGAAAGCGCGGACACAGGAGTAGCGTAGTGACTTGGACGACGTCGATAGTGTTTTCGCGTCCAATACAGCTCGAAGTGGCACAATAAGTTCCCATCATCTAGCAGCTCCTTGCCAAACCAAGGAAGGGAATCGGAACGGGAAGCCACCTTAAAATAGGCATTCTTAAAGCCCTTAAAGGATTGAGAGTAAGGGATGAAAAGTCCCCTTTCAGGGGTACCTCGGTAGGTAACCCACCCTTTCCTCTCTTTCAACTCGGCACCACTCCGAGCCGTATAGACATCAAAGAAGAAATAAAAAAGGGGGACTGTACAAGGAATAAAGAGGTAAGAGCACAGCTGCTCAAAACCTCGGATGAAAGCCCATGAATTTGGGTGAAGTTGGGAAGGCGCCACTCGAATCCGGCGCAGCACGGCCATTTGGAAGTCGGTGAATGGAAACCGAATTCCGACCTTGGTGACCAGATCCCGGTAGAAAAAGAAGAAGCAGGGCTCATCTGATATGGGGCCTGCGCATATCGGAAAATCGCCCGGTGGAAGAAGGTCGACCCCCTCAGGATTCCCAAGAGGAAGCTGGGAGACGTCGGCTGGAGTCATGACTGACCGCATACGAAGGATTTCTAGAAGAACCCATTCGTTGACATCAGAATTGTCCATTGTCAGGTCCCTGGAACACGAAGGAGTCGGGTCAGAAATATAATCAACCTGACTTGACCCAGAATCATCTAAATCAGATGGTAACGGGCCTGGACTCCAAGAAAAAGGGATAGAGTCGTCAGAACTACTAAGAAGATCGACAAAGGGCACCTGACTGGATGCCGAGTCATCAAAAGTAGTGGGGATTTCCGATTTGGGAAAACCCAGCTCGGATGAAGAAATGCTTGAAGAACTATTACTCAACTGGAAAGGTGGGATCCGATCTAAAACAGACCCCGAACCTTGCCCAAATGGTGGAGGAAGAATATAGGACAAGGGAACGGGCTCGGAAAAGAAACTCGGCCCGGAAGTTGAAGCCTGAGGAATCGAGGAGGACGCACCTCTAATAAAAGATGGTTGGGGGTGTTCACCCCTGCGTCCCCTCCGACTCCGACCTCTACCTCTCCTACCACGAGCACCTCTGGAGGTCTGACGACCTCCTCGCTGACTTCGGAGAAGCTGCTCAAGCCTCTCCTCCTCAGTATACTCCCTACCGTAAAACCAGTACTGCACAGATCGCGGTAACCTATCTACCATCTCCTCAGATACCTCTCCACTATCATTTCGACCACCAGAACTACCAGGAGCGTCCATTACCCACTTAAAAGGGTGGGTAAGACAAAAAACACTCCCTACCAGTTATAAAACGAACAAAAAGAACAGAAAGCTACAGGAAAGAGAAAATTACCTGATGTGAAACTGGGTGGAAGAAATGGCCAAGGTAAGAACACTGGGACAAACGGAAGAAATGTGCAGAAAACTCAATGCGCAGAAAAACCCAACCCCAGGAGACGCGAGAGAACAGGAAAGGAGAGGTGGTAACGAACTGAGGTGTATTTATAGGGCTGAGGAGGGTGGAAGACCAAAGGTTGGCTTCTTAAACGTGTGAAGCATCAGGGGCAAAAAAGGATTTTCGCCGCCCTGCACACCTTGCACGTCCTGCACCACCTACCTGCAATTAATGATCGCAATCATGGCCTACTCTAGGCTCAGACTAGCTCTCCTGCCCAATGCGCGAAACGGCCAGTAAGGGGAGTACGCGTGTCCTGTTATAACCGTCACTGCAGGAGTAAGACGAAGGGACAAAAAGTGGTAATAAGACGAAAAGTCAGAAACTCGAAACGTCATCTCAAGGGTTCCGACATTCGAAATGGACGCATCCAACAAATCTGATCCAAAATCATAACAAGGTTCGAAGAGTTACGACCTCCGACATAGTTTACACGTGGAATAAATGGCAAGATGAAGAACGGCTGACCTAACCATAGAATCTCGGCATTCCGACTTCCAGAATACCGAGCTGGGGGGCAACTGTTACGGATGGACCTCAGCCAACCGCCCTCCGAGAATATCTCGGATGAGGAATATGGCCAAATCCTAACTGACCCATATCCGTCCGTTGAGGCCGACCAAATCGGACTCAATCTCAACAACGGAGCTCAGCAGCCGAGCCAGGTACCTCTATAAATAAGCACCTAAACATCTCAGGTACACACCTCTGAATCGCCTAGCTTATTCCACTCATTGTGCACACACAACACCCCCTGGTTATAAAGCCTATTGCTGGTGCGCAGTGATTGGGAACTCGGCATATAGCCTAGTGAGTTGGGCATATACATCATCTCTGAGCGCATACCATCCGGTATAGCAATACGGTCTACCTCGGACCTAACACGTTCCATAAAATAACTGATTTTTAAATATCAGTTCATAAACCAAACCGGTTTTTAAAGAATCGGTTCATGAACCTAACCGATTTTTAGAACCGGTTTAAGAACCGAACCGTTTCTAAACCGAACCAAATCACTTTCAAACCCAACCGAATTAATTTTTATAACTTTATTTTTTAATTTTTTTCTTTTCAAAAGAGGGTCGACCCGAACCGGTTCTGAATCGAATCAAACCACTTCCGAACCGAACTAATTTTGAACCGAACCACTTCCGAACCGAACCACTTTCGAATCGAACCGAACCACTTTCGAACCGAACCATTTAAACCAATTCGGTTCAATTTTTCAAAAAATCTGATTCGGTTAGACCCATGCACATCCCTATTTGTAAGAATTTGTAAATAAAAAATTTTGTAAATATAACCCTCTCCATGAACTACATCATGCATTATTTTATTTTAATTTTTTAAATTAATTCATTTCTAATTATCTTTGTGAAGTGAGTTGATTTTTTTTGATATCTCCACAAACTTTGACTTTTAACTGCACAAATTTCTCTTTTCCTAGGGCATATGGTGTGTGCTTGCCTTAAACTCGCTTCTATGACGTGTGAAGCTTGGTTGCGACTCTGGAAGGAAAAAAATTTCATTTTAACTCATAATTGTTTTATAACTAAGTCTAATTTTTTCCCCTTTTCCTATGATTTAACTCTATTCTTTGAATTGAAAAAGAGAGAGAAGGGAATTGTGTTTCTTTTGTTTTTCTTTTAAGAGACGGAAGAATAATAAAGTATAAGAAATTAAAGCATAACTGTATAAGCATTCACTAAGATTTGTTATGCAAAACTGGGCTAATACGACTTCTTGTGCTGCACAATTCATATTGCATTGTAATTGATCGTACATAAAAGGGGGATCATTAGACAATCAGAGTGCCCGAAAAGTCAACAGGGGGGCTTTTTACATTGGCATGAGGAGAGATTTTTATAGTGCAACGGTAATATTATAATTAAAGGAGAATATTCTTATTACTAAAATTTTCTACTATTAATTGGTGAATGGTGGTGCTTCTACTACTAATTTACTACCTATCTAATCACCATTCAATCAAAGAGAGAATGCTAAAAAAAATTTTGTAAAAAAAGAAAATGTTGATCCAATGGTGATTAGATAGGTAGTGAGTTGGTAATAGAAAATTTTGATAGTAAGAATATCTCTCTTATAATTATATATTTTAAAAAATATATAATTTTTTTTATATTTTCTTATAAAATTATTTACCGATGTAAAAGAAAAAATTAATATTATAATTATATATTCCGAATACATCATTGCACTTGTACTAAAAAAATTCTCGGAGTGAGGCAGTGATCATGGGCGCAAGATAGCGGAAAGACCAAGCAGTCAAACTCAAGCACCGCCTTGTGTTACGCGTCAAGAACTTTTGGTAAATATTTTACACTTATTAGTGGCATGTTATTCCATATTTTCTCTTGCAACGGCTACTTTGTGGGGGAAAGCGCTATGAGTTATTGCATGGGACCCAATCTCTATGAACATTTTGAATAAGGAAACAACTATTGTTCACACCTTTGTTTCACTTTCAAAAAAGAAAACAAGAAAAAAATGATGTTAACTCATAACATTAAAGCAATGGGATAATTAAATAATGTAAAGTACTGATAAGATTAATGATAAATATAGGATTAATGTCGTATAAAATATGGGTTAAGTTAGTCTCATGTAACATAAGATAAAGAATTTCTCCTACTGACCATTCGAGATCCGTGCTTTTTTTTTTTTCTTTTTAAAAATCAATGGAGCCCACACATGTTGAGTCTATCACATAAGATACTCTATCTCCTATAGCATAAGAATAATAATTCCCATAAAATATATACTTATAAGTTAAAACGGTTGTTAAATCATTTATTTTATTTTTTAAAATAAACAAAATTTTACCCAATTAACTATAGGATTTTATAAGAGTTATGTTGTAGGAAGAGTAATTGTGTTATGTTATAGAGATTCGTTTTGCGTGCCGGAGTTTTTTTTTGCTGCGGGCCCCACAAGATGTTGTGTATGTAGAAAATTTCATAAGGTCATGTTAAATGAGAGATGATAAACCCTTAACTAAAATAGGGTTTGGATACAAGTCCTAACAACTTTACATGTATCGGTAGATACATCATGCTTCATGTTCCAACGGGAGAAAACAGCCTTTTCCTGCCATTTTCAACGGACCCAACTAATTCTATATGAACTGCTTTGTGTTGATGATCAGTTGTACTTGCACCTCTGATTCCGGTGGAACTACTTGAATATTTAAAGCAGCAATTGACAAGCGTATTATAGTTTTTCATAGTAATTAAGTATAAAAATCATTATGTTAAGGGAGCTTTTTTATTTCTTTCGTCACCTTGAATGATTGATTGATAATTGTTGGGCAGAAAGCTTATTTTATCATAGTAAATCAACTATTGTAATGTAAAGCCTGTTATTGCCTAATAATTGCAAACACTTTTTCTGTCCAGATTTGCTAATAATACTGTCCTGGTTAGAAGGTATATATTCAACAAGATTGTTTTCGAGTGTATAGCTTGTATAACAATCAAATGGCTAGTGATATAAATAGCAATTACCTCTGAAAATGGGCAAAGCCTCTTACTAGGGAATGGTCCAAAAAAATTATTTAATAAGGATCAAGCCAAACTAACTTTCTGCCTCTGTCTGGTCCACAAGGACAATGACAAAAAGAAATGCATGTGTCATACAAAGAAGGAAAAAAAAACGATTTCTACTATCAACCGAAAAAAAAAAAGGATTTCTACTTTGGATGAGGATATTTTGAGGTTGTTTGAGATCTGATACATATAAAATATGATAGGCCCATCAAAGGACAAGATTCATAGAACAATGCCCATATTCACCAGATCCAAAATGAGGCGTGATGTCATCAATCGCGCATCAAAGGGCGCGATGCTACCATTGTGCCCAAACCGCCCTTCAGCATAACTTCAGAGATAAGGAAGCAATCACATGAACTAATAAAGATCCACCGTGCCATTGAACAAATAAAGAGAAGACAGCATCAGTTTGCCACCACTCTACCAAAATAGCCTGACATAATGAGATAAGGCTATGGAAGCACCAGTTGAATCTGCAACCCATAAACAGCCATATTAATGGTCATATGACAGCAAACTACTCCTTCTACATACTTCTGCAAACATTATCTCCAAGCCTCCCACAAGAACCAATAAGGAGGAATCTCTGCCTTCACCATGAAGAAAGACATCTCCCAGGCTGGTCATCTCTCCACTATAAATACATATGTGTTAACTCAAGGTACACATCTTCTTCTATATAATAAAATCTGCTTGAACCAAATCTGACTTGAGCGTCAGAGTGTCTTGCAGGTACACCCCCTATCTTGTTTCATTGAAGACCCATGGGTTAAAGCTGCTCCAACTGCAAGATGCTCTGACCCAAGGCGGTTACAGACCATTTGTGTAGAGGAAGATCACATGATCGTCCCAGTTGTGAAACCAATTTTGATCAAGATCCTAACTCATAAAGTTATTGTTATAAAAATCGGATTCATCACAAAAATCCTATGAAGCACCGACACTTCAAAACCCGTGACGTGTCGAGTCCAACACTTCCCGATACTTTCTGACACTCCAACACGCGTTATAGAAATTCAAAAAAAAAAAGGTTTAAAGGTTGCGTTGTGTTGAATTTTTAGTTCCAACTATTAGATTGGTTGGATTACGATTACTATCTTATCGAGTTTAATATAAATATTTGTGATATCTTATATTGGTTTGTAAAATTTATGAATATTATAAGTTTAAATTCATTTTTTTTTAAATTATTTAATATTAAATATAATATACACTACATAAATTAAAGATATTATTTAATATCAAAACGTGTCCTAGCGTATCGAAATCTAACATTTTTTAGAATCAACGTGTCGGAGTATCGTATCGTATCACGTGTCCCGTGTCGGTATCGGTGCCATATAGGAAAAATCGATGAATCGGTTATATAATTTATTTGGTTTTTATATTGGATCGGTTATAGAATGAAATTAGTGCGACCCGGCTAATCTTTTGTAAAAACTTGTGATCCGACACGATTCATAAAATAATAATAATAATATTATTAATTTGTTCTAATCAGTTAATTTTTTCTTTTTTTCATTCTCCCACACAAATGGCTTGATTTCTTTTGAAATATTTGAGTGATTTGTTGCTTATGAACTTATATAGGTTATATACCTACAAAACTAATATTATTTTGTTTATGCAATATGCAAGAAATTTTGATTTGATTTGTAGTTAGAGATGTTGTCTACTAAACCTAAAGCATCACTATCACAAAGTATTATATGTTTGATTGATCTTTTGTTAGACAATGATGTGTAATTTATTATTTTTTATACTAAAGTATTTGGAATTAATATCATTTGTTTTACAGGTATTTGAGTATATTTATAGTTTTTTTAATATAAATTAGATTTACATATTATATCATGTGGTTGTATCAGTGACCTAGTAAATCAACCGGATAATAACTAGTTCGCCTTTATTTTATTTTATTTTTTTGGTATAAAGTTCGGCTTAACTTTATTATATGATAAACAAAGTAACTTTAAAAATAATTTTCTAAAGCCCGATTAATTTGTTAAAAAAATGTACTTTGTTTGATCTTTAAAAATAATATAAGCATAAAAAATCACTAAAATAACAGTACAAAATTTCAAATTCTTATTATCCACTAAATTAGAGTATAAAATTTTGTTCAAAATAAAAAAATAATAACCCTTCTTTATTTTTCTCAACTATATTACGTGCACAATAATACTTAACATAAAAGGTATTGCAATTATTTGCCGAAAAAAAAAGGTTATTGCAATAAATCTTATGTTATTATGTTTACGAAGAAAAAAATTGTTATTATAATTAGTATTTATACGCATTAAATAATGGTACAATAAAATTTTTAATCGTGGACATTGTTCATATAACTACACTATCTGTCATTCTAAAAGAGTTGGAGATAATTCTCATCCCTTGAACTTAAATGAACTTAAAATCAAGGAAGAGGACAAAGGGGTAGAAAATCCACAAACCAGGCCATTGCATATTAATAGTATCTCTTTCTCTATTATTCCACATTAAAGACTTTAGTGATTGGTGTGAAAAATATTAATTTCCAAAAGCATGCACTTGGAAGGACTCTCATAATTGGAATGATGACTACTCCGTAGCATATAAGACGATAAAAGAACTACATGCTGAGAGAAAATAAGTAAGTATTTTAAGTTTGTGGATTTAGATTCAATTTTAGTATTTTTTTTTCATTGGTTCATCATCCGATTTAAATTAATTTGAGCACGGTCCGATTCATAGATGGATGATTATTCCAGAATTATTTTTTCTATTCTTATAACTCAAACTCAAGATATCTGATTAAAATAAATAAATTTCTTATCACTTACCTTGTTTTTCCTTACCTTTGTTTTTAAAAGGGAACAGTGTTTGTCCTTTTAAATAACACAATTTATTTGATTTCACTCTCACAAAGAAATGAGATTCATATCTTTAACTTTTTTTCACTCCCATAATTTATCTTAATTAAAATGATACAACTTTATATCTTTTAAAATCACATACATTATTTCCTTTTAAAAATCATTTCCATAATTACAATGAAAGAGATACTCCTAGAAACAAAAAACATGATACATTTAAAGGGAATGACTAATGGTGTTATGCTACATATGTTGTATCACATAAATACATGGATGATGATTTATTATCATACTTTTACATTGTGTATAGATAAAACTACTGATTAGTATTTTGTTACAGGAGATAAATTTATTTTTTATATAAATATAAAAATATGTAGGTCGTGTGTGCCAATGTGAGAAGAAGATAGAAAATGAAAAAATATGAGTTTCACATACTTTTATGTTTATGTAGAAAATAAAATTAATAAAAATTTTCTTCTATAATATTAAAAACATTAAACCCATAAATAACTATGTCAAAGTTAAGGGGAAATTGTGTTTCATTTTGAAGGATTGCATCATTTTAAGTGAGAGAAAGAGTTAAATCATGGGGGAGAGAGTGGAGAGAATTTTTTTTAAAATGTAGATCCCAACTTATGTGAGAGTGAAAAGATGTAAGGTGTTTTATTTAAAATGACACACTTTTCCCTAAAATTAATTATATAAAGGTTCGGTAATTAGATAAAGCTACTTTAGTTTTGAAAAAAAAAAAGGTAAATCAATTATTAAATTTTAAAAAGTGTGATGTTTGTTTGTTTTTTTATATTTTTAATTTTAAGAAGTTACAAGAAAATCTTGGGAAACCCATCACATCGAAGTCAAAGAGATTGTAACAAGGAGAGAGATACTATTTTCTTTGAAAGTTAATAAAGAGAATAATTCTCTCATTAATCATTTCTCAACCATATGAAGTTAACTCTCATAATTGCACGAAATTGGATTAGAAAATGACTCATAAAAGATCATTTATGAGCCGATAGGTAAAGATTTAGTCTTAAGTCTTAACACACTATTACTCAAACTAACATACTAACTTGATTATTAAAGTGTAATTTCAATTTATTACTTCGAGGTACTCAGAACAGTACCATTATCCAGTAATGTGGAATGATGTTATGATTTATAAACAAAGGAAAATATTAGGAAATAATAAATCTCACCTATATACTTAAAAAGGTACGGGTCATTTTAATTTTTTTTTATCTTTTTCTATATAATAGGATTTACGTAAATTTTGTGAATGCAACATAAAATATCTTATTTTCTATTACAAAGAAAATATAACTCCATAAACAAATTAATGGTTTTAACAATTTATTTGTAGATATCAAATATCGTCCAACAAAATAGTCATGTCAGATTAAAAATCTTTCTCGAAGCAAACGGAGGAGGCCATGAGGGGCTAGCTAAGTCCAAAACTCGAAACTGAAATCTCGAACACAAACACCGTGAGAAAATTGGAGATTATTTAATGTGATCAGGGACCACCATTTTGAGGTGGTCTCATAGCATAAATAGGAGGATAAAATTGGAAAAGAGGAAAAATAACAGGAATAAAAAAGAAAAGAAAAAAATTAATATTACGAGAGGGAACAATAAAAGATTCAGTGATCCTTTAGCATATAAAATATTTCCAGAAAATAAATTGAGACGCAGAACCGTAGAAGTGGGAAAAGTGAAGACGGCTGAGACGATTTCGTTAGAAAAATAATATTTATAAACCACATTTTGTATACTATTTTTACATTTTGACATATTTGTTTTAAGATAAGTTACTTTATTCATTTATAAATATCATTAGTCATAAATTAAATAAAAAGTGTAAGAAAAGATTAATTAAAGCTGAAAAGAATTGAGGGAAAAAAGAGAAGAAGAAAAAAAGAATAACAAACGTCTATGTGTGGGACCCCCTTTCAAACCTGTGACAGAGACGACAGTTTCATACTTCCGTTTTTTAGCTTCCCCTCCTCTTTTCTCGTTTAAACTCCTCTCTCTCTCTTACTCAATAGTTTTTGGTCTTTTCTTTTAATTTTTTCAATAGTTAGAAATATAATTTTTTATTTCTTGCTGCTGAGGAGACTATGAATGTAATATTTAATATACTTTATAAAGTTGGAAGCTCTGTATTTTTGTGGTTTATGTGAATTCTTAAGCTAAGCTGAATCTTATCTTTCACGCCTTTCAATCTCAAAACAGTGGAAGAAGAATCTAGGGTTTGAGAGCACCAATTCCATCAAGGTCGGTGCTTTGGTGCTTTTACTATTAATTCTTCACTGGAAATTGGGTGCCATTTCTCTCCCAAGCAGAGGCAGATATGTTCCAATCTCTGCTTGCTCTATTCTCATAGCTGGGTCTCACTCATTTTCAAAATTAGCTCTTTCATGAACTGAAATTTTGAAACTTGAATCAGAAATAATCTATTCCTCGGTTCTTTGGCTGGTGAAATTTGTGGTTCTTCTCTATTTAGGTCTTTCTATCTTAATCTGCCGCATGTGGCTGAATGTGTAATTTATTTGTTATATAAATGTACATTTTTCTTTTTCTTTTTTAGTATTCTGGTGTTCTTGTCTTAGGTTTGTGTTGGGGAATTAGTTTTTTTGTTGTTGTTCTTTTTGTCTTTCGTTTTTGGATAGATAGAGACTAATATGGAGGAGGTTGAAGAAGCTAACAGAGCAGCTGTTGAAAGCTGTCATAGAGTTCTAAGTATGTTGTCTCAGCCTCAGGATCAAGTTCAGTATAGGAACTTAATGGTGGAAACTGCAGAGGCTGAAGTGAGGTTTAAGAAAGTTGTTTCCTTGCTCAGTAATGGTTTGGGTCATGCAAGAGTGAGGAAACTCAAAAAACTCCAAATCCCTTTTTCGAAAAGTATCCTCTTGGAAAATCCAAATTGCAGAATCAGTCATCAATCAAAAAATCTGCAGTTTCCTCAAACTATTTTTCCTGACAATTCAGTTCAGGAATTGGGTTCAACTGTCAGAAATTCACTCTGTCTGGGAAACCCATCTTTGGAATTGAGCTCCAATGGGAAAAATCCTCTTCACCTTAACCAACAATCGTCATCAATTCACTACCACATCCTTCAGCAGCAACAACAAAGGTTATTATTGCAGCAGCAGCAAATGAAACATCAAGCAGAAATGATGTTCCGAAAGAATAATAGTGTCATAAATCTGAATTTTGATAACTCTAATTGCACACCTTCAATGTCATCTACTAGGTCTTTCATTTCTTCCTTGAGCATAGATGGAAGTGTGGCTAATTTGGATGGAAGTGCCTTTCATTTAATAGGAGCTTCACACTCCTCAGATCAGAATTCCCAACAGCACAAGAGAAAATGTTCTGCCAGAGGTGATGAGGGTAGCGCGAAATGTGGGAGCAGTGCCAGATGCCATTGCTCAAAGAAAAGGTCAGATTCACTTCCTCAACATATTTGAATTCGCTTTTCTTCTATGTTCTGGTATTGTAGTCACCTACATTAATCCTTTTTGTTCTCAAAGATCTAATATTCATATTAATATGCCATTAACTATTCTGTGCTTCCTCCACAGGAAAAATAGAGTGAAAAGATCAATTAAGGTGCCTGCTATTAGCAACAAACTTGCAGATATCCCTCCCGATGACTATTCATGGAGGAAGTACGGACAGAAGCCAATTAAGGGGTCACCTCACCCTAGGTATGTTCAAGTTCTGCTTTCTGAAAATTGACTGATTTTTTTTTTTTTAGTACATAAAATTGACTGATTTAAGTGGCACCTGAGTATAACTGTGCAGAAATAATTTTCAAAAGTTTCAGCACTCTTGGGTTAGTTTTGATTATTGTGCAGTTCAGTTTGCATTTATGATTTTATAGCAGTAAAAGTGACCATGATGTACCTGCCCATAATATCTTTTGGTGCGTATGTGGTGGTGGTGGTTTTGCTTCAATTGTTCTTAAGGAGGTATTGTGGTAGATCAGAACATTACAGATTTGAGTAATTGAAATGGTCCAAGATTTTGCTTCTGCAATGTTCACTAGTTTCTTCATCTTTGGGAACAATTATTGTGTTCACAGATCTATATGATGGCTTTTTTGTAGATTAATTACGAGACATTTTTCATGGCTCTTCTGTTTCTGAAAAGTGAAAACATGAATGAGAAATTAAAATCTGGTATTTTGAAAGTGTGTACGTAAAACACCTTTCTTTAGGTAACTCTGATTTGTTTTGTGCTTTATTATATGAAATTATAACGATCAGATGATAGGTATAGGTGGACAATCACAAATGTCTTTATCACTCTACTTGACATCAACAAAGATTTCCTTTTTTAATGTGCTACATTTTAGTTTAATCTTTTAATGTGAACCGTAGGTTTTATTTTGAGGAAATTGACAGTAATTGCTCTTTTTTCAGGGGATACTATAAGTGCAGCAGCTTGAGAGGCTGTCCTGCTAGGAAGCATGTGGAGAGGTGCTTGGAAGAGCCTAACATGCTAGTTGTTACCTATGAAGGCGACCACAACCACCCCAAATTACCAACACAATCCGCAAATGCATGAACTACATGGAGAGCTTCACCAATTTCAAGCCCCAGTGTTCATTTTATCAAAACCTCTGGTTATCTTGAGATGCTTCTGTACATAATTTAAGTGGTGCAAGCAGGGTTTCTCTTGGCGCAGTTTTTTAGCTTTTGTTTGTTGGTTAATGAGCCATTTAGTTAGAGAGCGGGGAAGAGGATCGGTGTTAAAATGAAGTCTGTAAAATTAGTAGTTCGATTCGCATGAACTATTTCGTCTTTCTTAAGCATGTTATAAACATTTTAGGGTTTTCTAAATGAATGAAAATGCCTTTGAAAATGATAACATTATCTGTTGAACCACTTCTCATGCATGAAATCTCCTGAAATCTTAAGATACAAGAATATTTGAGTTTAAAAGGTTGGATAATGCACAAGATTTTTACTTTAGTTGACTAAATTAAATCTATTAAAAGCTTAAAGTTGTTTAATTTTTTTAGAAGGATTATATCTAATCCTATTATAATAAAGCTCTTTAAATTTATCATCAAGCACGGTGATAAGGGGTTGTTCTAAGTCAAGCAATGATCAGTCATGTTAAAAATTTAATACGATGAGTTACAAGTTAAACTATTAAATAAACAAGTGAAGAAATTAAAAAAAAAAAAAATCTACCAAAAAAAAAAACTTTCAATTTGGTTCTCCCTGCCGTAGCCCATAGTCGTGGAGGTATGTCATTTGCCAAACAAATGAATCTAGGCACTATATATCCATTACAAAATATAATAAATAAAAAAATTGATTTTATGTGGTTGTTATTGTTGAGGTGTAGTCCCACATTAGCTGAAAAATGATTAAGTGAGAAAGTGGAAGGACCCATGCACCATTAGCCTTAAGGTTTTGAGTTTGATTGTAGTGTTCCGATTCCACTTAATATTGTTGCTCAACTGGTCCATGGTTGGTGGTCTCGCCCTACCACGAGCTCTCCCTGCAGGCCCAACATGCGGTATCAGAGCTAATGGTGGGATTGGTCGGCCTTTGATGATCGGGATTGATTGTAGTCTTATATTTTTTGAAAAAAGATTAAGTGAGTACCATATAAGGACCCATGCACCTAATTAAGTCCAAATCAAAAAAATGCAATGGCCCCTCTTGGATGCCAATGATAATGGAAAGCTAACAAGGCAGCAAATTTGGTAACAACCATTATGTCGTTTTAGGTGATCAACTTTGTAAGCTGAATCTTATTTGTACCATCAGCTACGGACTTACCATATTGAGGAGCCCATCGATTGATAGATGTAATAATGAAGCTACGCTTTTGAGCAAGATGATCTAAAAGGCACAACAGTTCTAGATTTGCATTGACTCCATGCAAGGCTTCATTCAATTTGTTGTTACTCATTATAGAAGTGTCTATTGGTTTGTGTGGAAGTTACTCGACAGAGCATGTGAGCTATAAGGGGACCAATATGGGCAATCATACTCGATCGTAGTTTTCCTGGGTCCAATACCAACCGTTCTCAATATTATCAGACAACAAATTATTTGCCTGCCTCCCATGATAACTATTTGCTTCTACGATAGAAAAAATTTGTGCAGCTATAGAATTGTTATGAACATTCAACCGATAATTTCATTCTCTCAATAATTTTTTGTCGCAGATTTACTAGCAAAATCATTTACGAGAGAATCTGCGATCAAAAATAATTTCGATGATGAATTTAATAACGAAATTTTCATAGCAAATCCATCCCTATACAGATTTTTTCAACAATTTTATATTTGTCATGGAAGGGAAATAATATGCTTGGGTTTATGGGTGCATGAAACATTTAAGGGTTTTATAAGATGTTAAATATCAAGATACAAGAGGAATTGATAGTAATCCTTGTTGTGTTAAACTACACAACATTGGTTCTATTATATAGCAAACCAATTGAAGAATACAATGAGACACACACAATGTGGGACTAACACTATGAGACACACACAATGTGGGACTAACACTCTTAACACTCCCCCTCAAGCTGTAGCATATAGATCATATGCTACAAGCTTGATACATAAATAATACTCCTATTAGGAACCAAAAGCAACAGTGCTACATCAACAAAATGAAATGACCAAGTAACATAACATCAAAATAAATCTCCTATATGAGAAACCAAAAATCAACAATGTGCTAAAAATGGCGTCGGAATGAACATCAACATGGAAGATGCCGGAATGATCATCGGCAAAGACATCTGTGCTGGAATGACCATCAGCAACATGGACGACGGTATGGAAGATGCCGGAATTATCATCGGCAAAGACAACAGTGCTGGAATGACCATCAGCAACATGGAAAGTGCTCCCCCTCAAGAGGAACTTCGGAGCCGGAATTATCATCGGCAAAGACAACTGTGCTGGAATGACCATCAGCAACATGGAAAGTGCTCCCCCTCAAGAGGAACTTCGGAGCCGGAATTATCATCGGCAAAGACAACTGTTCTGGAATAAACTTCAGCAACATGAACAATGCTCCCCTGAATAAGAAGCCAAAATAAAGCCAAACAATGGCAAAACCAAATAACATCCACCGACAGTACATAAGAGAAAAAAAAAATTCCATGAGCTCCATGAGTCTTCACAAACCTGCAAAATGAGAAGTGAAAGAGAACAAGTAGACAGATCTGAAAATAAAAATATATCAGAGAAGAAGAAAAAAAAATGACCAAAACGCAGATCTGGAAAGCAACACAGATCTAGAACGGAAATGGCCGGAGAAAAGGAAGACACGGTCGGAGAATGGACGATGCGGCCGGAGAATCAGCCACGATCGAAGATGATGACCGGAAAAGAAGGAGACACTACCGGAAAAAGAGAAACACTGCCGGAGGAGATAAAAAAGACACAGATCTGAAACGTGAACGATCTGGAACAACGGTCTGAAATGTGAACGATCTGGAACAACAGAGATGGATGATGCGACCGGAGAATAAGACATGGTCGGAGAGGATGACCGGAAAAGAGGAAGACGCAGCCGGAAAATTCCCAGATCCAAAACAATGAAGAAATCACAGATCTAGGACAATGGAGATGACCCGTAGATCTGGAAAACCACAAATTGAAAAAGAAGATGAAAGCAAAAGTGAGGAAAAAGAAGATGAAAGGAACCAAAAGAAAAAGAAATAACAACGAGAATCCCTCAAGGAGGGTGATATCTCTCTATAACCATATTGAAATTATGGAAAAGTGAACTAAGTTAAGCGGATTAAGATTCCTCTTGTTAGGCTCTAGATACCATGTTAAATATCAAGATACAAGAGGAATTGATAGTAATCCTTGTTGTGTTAAACTACACAACATTGGTTCTATTATATAGCAAACCAATTGAAGAATACAATGAGACACACACAATGTGGGACTAACACTATGAGACACACACAATGTGGGACTAACACTCTTAACATAAGAGTTATGTTATAGGAAGAGTGATTATGTTATGTTATAGAAATTCGTTTTGCGTGCTGGAGTTTTTTTTTGTTGTGGGCCCCACAAGATGTTGTGTGTAGGAAATTTCATAAGGTCATGTCAAATGATAGATAATAAACCCAACATTTAAAATAAAGAACAAAATAGTTAAGTTTGTCATGCCTTCTTTTCTTATCCATTTGTGATGCGATTTTATAAATAATATCAATTAGTATTTTGTGCATCATAGGTATTTTTTAATTCAGATAAAATATTAAAACAATATAATTTAAAAGAGAAAAAATATTTAAAGATATATGCATAATTTTTTATTTTTTTTATAACAAGATATATGCATAATTTACTCAAGTAAAATAATTATTTTAAATAAAATTAATTTAAATTTAAAAAAGAGAGTTAAATGACATGTATTATTCTTTAAAAGAAGGTAGGTATATTTAGAGATCTAATCATTTAGAAAAGATATACTCTAATTTCGTATATAATAGAATATGTATTTTTAGGTACACTGAAACATTTTATTATTATAAAAAATTATACTCTAATTTAATGTATAAGAGCAGATAAATGTAATTGTTTATATGGACAAACTAATGATGCAGTTAAAGAAAACGTTGGTCAAAAATAAAATAAAAAATAACACGTTGGAGATTTATATGGAGGCATGGTGGTTATATTTTGCCTCTTTTCTCTAACTAACTCTTAAAATTAGCTAGGAAATCAACTGTTGTTACAATTAAGATCTTCACAATTATTATATAAAATTCTTTAATTCACTTTATAGAGGAATTTGTTATTTTTGAAATTATTATTATTATTATTTAAATTAATTAATTTATTGACAATTCACCATAATTAATGATCGAGTTTTTGCTTCAGTTTTGAATTTAGTATGCCTCCATTAACCGGTGATATATTATTCCCTCAAAAGAACTTCTTTATTAGTTCAAATCTCTGATTATGTATTGGGCCACTAGCTCACAATGACTACACAACTTTAACTAGAAGAGAGACTACTGTATGTCTTATTCTAATGGTCCATTCGTTGATTACAGAGATGTGCTAGCACAACCCAATTGATGTTATTTTAATTCTGTTATTTCAATTTTTTATTTTAACTTTCATGTAGTAGGTAGTTGAACTTTGGGTTTTATTAATCTCCTTCCACATAAGATAGTTATCTTATGTGGTAGAGAGAAAATGAGTGGGTCCCACCATTACATGAAAAAAGAAAAGAAAAAAAGGTAGGGTGCGAAAATCGAAGTGAGAGAAAATGAGATAAGTTATCTCATGTGAAAGAAGGATAATATTTCCCTTGAACTTTTTATATTAGGGTGAGCACACTATACTTTCATGTTTAATATTATTGGGTATAATTCATGCTTCACATATCGACCAGAGTTTTTATTGGCAGAGTCAATAGAAAGACAATGTCATATTGTAATTTTCTTTTATTTAGTAGTATGGACATGGACCGATCGATGGATAGTTATTGTTATAATTTTCTAAATTCTTTATATTTCTTTGTAAATCGAGTGAGTGATAAGTTGAAATGTTGTGATGAGGTGAATATAATATAGACAAGTTAAACATAGTCTACGTTGGATAAATCAGAATAAATCACTCTGTCAAATCTCTCTTCTCTTTCTCTTTCCTTACTTGATTTGTGTGTAAGTCAATTTCTAATATAAACTACAATATATTGTATTTACTTTGTATCTATATGTTCTTTATTTCCAATATGCTAATGTAGTTCTGGATCATTAGCTCTAATATCAGTAGCACGAATGTTGTTAAAATCGGAAGGGGATTTAAAAATCATAAAACGTAAAATTGTAATGTAAAAAAATCATAAAAATATAAAAACATTTGAAATATTAGTAAAATCATTTTGATGAAAAAATCGTAAAAATGCAAAATTGTAGTAATAAATCAAGATTTTAATAACTATGAGTAGCACCACTATACCATAAAAGTCTCAATAATCACTTTCATAATTTAAAATAACTAATTGTGCATCAAGATAATTTTACCACCGCGTTTTTTAATATACATTGAAGCAAATAATTGAGAGCCTTATTTGCTCGCATGTTATGATTTATTCTTTGTGAATTAAAATAAGCATAAATGCATAATTCATTTACTATATACTCTTCATGAATATTTAAGAACACCAATAAATGTGACTATCAAGTGGTTAATATCATAAAAGAGACTAGAGTATTATATGAAAAGAGTATTCTGTTTATTATAATGTTAAGTAATTTAAAATAGGGATTAATATTTCTCTTAGAGTGTAAGAGAGAATTTTATATCTCCTACACATATAAAAATATATGAAGCTCATATGAGCCCACATGAAAAGAAAAGAAAAAGAAAAAACATGTGTCAATACATTTTTATATATGCGTAAAAAATAAAATTATTTCATATGAAATATTAATCTCTATAGGATAATAAAAATAAAATTAACATCACCTACAACAAAACAAACCGTGCGTCCCAAATAAATATTAGGGACCGCTAACCAGATAATTGATGCGTACATGATAGTTAAAATTGAGATTTTAAGTAAAATTAAAAAGGTGTTAAAAAATTATAAAATATAGAATCACACGGTAAAAAAATTATAAAAAATCATCTAAAAGTAAAATATCTAAAAAATTAGTAAAATAAATCAAAATTTTAATACCAAAGTTGTTCTCGCCAAGACGGGTTCAGTTTAACTGTTCATGCGTTTGTAGAGAACAAACGCCAAAAAGGAAGACGCGCAGCCAGCCACGACACGGGTCTCAAGCAACGCCTTAAAATCGAGATTTTATTTAAAATTAAAAAAGAGAGAAAAAAAACCATAAAACATACATAAAAAATATATAAAAACATAAATCAATTGAAATATTAATAAAATAATAATAATAAATCAAAATTTTAATTAGCAAGTCTTAACTCTGTGGCCTGGGCGCCGCACCACCGCCTACATTAAAATTTAAAACCACGCATCACTTTCTGTACGTTTTGTATTTTAAATTTAAAATCCTTGATTTATACCTTGTACTTTTACTTCCTCTTGAAAACACCGAATTGAAAAAATCCCCATTACGATGGTGAGCAACATCAATCAGAGAACCAGTCTTCAAATTGAAAAAATAAAAGCCGTTTCTATTATTTTCTGAAATTTCCTCCATTAAGATCTTCTAAGCCGGGATTTACAAGTAGATATTGTTCTCCCTAGTAATATTGTTGACTTAACCATTAAAGCATAAACTTAGTGATTTTCTCATCAACATTTAAAAAATCAAGAGCCATTAAGAAAACAGAAATCACATATCAGATGTACGTGTTAAACTAAATTCCGAGGGAGAATCTAAGGGTTACTTCCACTTCAACTTGCAACTAAGCTGTACATAGCAACAAGTGCACAAAGTAGCATCCAAAAATCACAAAAAAAATTAAAAAAAAAAATTAAAAAAAATCTAAAAAAAAAAAAAAAAACTAGGCCTTAGTCGCCGTCGACTCGACATCCTCCGGCGGCGGCTTCAGAAGAGCGGCGCTGGCTCGTTAAGATCGAACAAAAACGGCTTCTTCTCTTCTTCCTCCTCGTTGTTGACCACAATATTCTCCAATATGTAACCCTTGTACTCCGACCTCACCGGAGCTGCTACATCCGTCACGAAGTACCCCGGAGGAACCCAAAACACGTTCCCGGCGGCGGGTGCAGCGACCTCCGTTGGTGGCAGTCGAATAGGGGGAGCAACGACGTAGGAGAAGTTGGTCTTGGCCTTGGGCCCACGGAGGCTCCTGGCGGCGTTGTCGTAGGCCCTGGCGGCTTCCTCGGCGGTGTCAAAGGTGCCAAGCCACTTGCGGGTCTTCCTCCAAGGATCGCGGATCTCGGCGGCGAAACGGCCCCATGGACGCTTCCGCACTCCCCTGAAATGCGCCTCCTTGGGCAGAGGACCGCCGCAGCTCACGGGTTTCGACGACGGCGGAGAGTCCTTCCTAATCGGAAGCGCGTCAATAGGCATGAGTGTAGAAGAGCGGAGTCACACACACACACAGAGATAAAGGGATAGAGAAAGTTAGAGAGAGAAAGGTTAATCTTAAGTTAAGTGTTTCTTTGTGGGATTTGGATATAAATAGAGGTGGGGACAGTCTGGGTTTACGCCGACAGGTTTGCGTTACAGATGCATTTTTTATTTTTTACCTTGTGAGTCCTAAATGTGGAATCATATTCCATTACTTTTCTTTTCTTTTCCATCTTCTAATTTCTCATTTTCATTTTCATGATATAAAACTTCGGAGAGTGTCATGTTATATTGTTAAGTGAGATATTTTGTATCATTTCATGTACACACAAAAAATATTGGTTTCACTAAAAAAATAAAAAAAAAATGTGAATGTTACCTTTTTATATGTATGACATGATACAAAATGTATCATTTGTATAGTATAATATGATACTTACATTTCCCTAAAACTTTTAACTTAATATACTAATATTTTGTAGTGACAGTTATGTCAACATGTCCATACTTTCTCCTGTCACCCTAAATTTTAGGCTTTTGCAAATTTCTTGACTTTTTGATTCAGAAAAGTTAGACAGAAGATGCAAATTTTGTCAAAAATCTAGCTCCGTGATAATTTTTTTTTGTTAAATAGATATTAAGTAACTATTTAAATAGTAAACTAATAATTTTTTTCTGCAATAACATATCTGAAATGTGGGAAAATTTCAGACATCCAACTAACATTTATCCTTTAAATTTCATATCTCCATGCCCGATGATTTCAAACCTAAATAATAGCGGCATATGCACTATAGCTAGGAAGCAGAGCATACCAGATACCATATATATATATATATATATATATATATATATATATATATATATATATATATATATATATATATATTATATATTTCTCATGTTAAATGAGAATTGAAATCTCATGTTGTAGAGATAAAAAACATGTGGGACCCATATGTTAGAAAAAATTAGATGTAGGACTCATGTCAGCACGGAAATCAAAGGGTGTGTAGGAAAGTTTGAATTCTCATATTAAATGAAAAATATAAAATCCACATATATATATATATATATATATGTATATATATATATATATATAGGGGTTTATACTTCTTATGTCACATAAGATGAGAATTTTTGCAACACACACATACTTAGGTGGGTCCCATTAGAAAAAAGTAAATAAAAAAATTAAAAATATTGGCACGTAAAACGATGTGAATGTAGCATAAGAAGGCTATTCTTATGTTGCATAAGAAGTATAAATCCCATATATATATATATATATATATATATATATATATATATATATATATATATAATAGTTTTCTCATGCTGTAGTAGATAAGTATTATCTTCAACACACTCATTTGTGCATGTGGGGTCCATTTTTAGGGAGAGAAAAAAAAAATTAAAGTGAGACTCATCTTGAATTTATGTGTGTAGAAAATAGATTATATTTTATACAACATAAAAATAATAAATCCATATATATATATATATAACAAAGCGTAGCAAACACACGATTTTTTCTTCTTTTTAAACAGTATTTCACAAAATCTTCTTATTAAAACATTTAAAAAATAATTATTAATTTTCGTTTTTGGGTCATTTAGTATCTGTGAAATTTAGATTTGGAAAATTAAAGGAGATAATAAAATTGAATCTGCATAAGTGTTTAATTTAATTCATTTTTGGATGTAATAATTTTTTCAACGAATTTGTTTCTTTCTATTTTTGACTTATTAACCGTGTCTCTAAACAGAATATATTCTCAACTTTTTTCTCTTTGATTAGTATAGATTTTGCGTTAATTAACTTTTTCTTTTTGTGAAATGCGTTAATTAACTTTAACTAGTACTATAAATAGAAGATAATATTATTTTTAGGGTTTATCATCTATCATTTAACATGATCACAAAAAATTTCTCACACACAATATTTTGTGGGGCCCACAGTAAAAAAAAAACTCTAGCATGTAAAATGAATATTTATAACATAACAGAAACACTTTTCCTACGACATAGCTATTATAAAACCCTTATTTTTAAAAGAAAGGCAAGAAGGACACCGTTTGCACAAAGGAGTCCAAAGCAAAATAGATGAAGGACGAATGAAGGCAACATGGGCAACACATGATGTATCAAGAAGAGAGGGTGAGAATCATTTTAGAGCTTGCAAGTAAAGAGAAAGAAGGGGATTGATTTGATTTGATGGGAGGAAGAGAGGACAGAAGTAAAATTCAGGATTGGCATGATGAAATGATGAGGTGGGTACGCCTGATATGGAAGTGTCACCGTTCCCTTCCTTTATTGCGGTCTTACCAAATCAAAACAACTCTTTAATGCCTCACTCTCTGACTCAAGAAATCTGAACGCAACCCAAACGGTAGCTGCTATGCCTAATGCTATCCCCCTTCCTCTATTGCTTTTAAACTCAAAATTCTCAGCCCCACCAAAACTATACCTATATCCCTATCGGTAAGCTTGGGATGCATTAATTAAGAGAAAAAGTTAGCAACCAAAAAAAAAAAAAAAAGTGATGACCGTGGCATTATAATTCAAGCTTTAATAAGCCTCTGAATCTTGTCTTAATTAATAAACCGTTTTCAAATGCTGAATGAGATTAGGGAAAGATCTAAGGTCCCAATTAATATTTAGCGAGACAGTTGATGAAAATAAAATTATAAATTATATATTTTTAAGAATATATTTATAATATTAAAATTATTTTTTCTCACTCTTCATAAAATATGGTAGTTGATGTGTCATACTCTCATTAATAGAGTGCTATGATGTACCGAGACTTCAAATACTCTAAAATGTTGTGTCCTGTGCTTTCCAAGACTTCGACACTCCAACCCACATTCCAGAAACTCAAACAAAGACTCAAATATTGTTTTGCGTTTTTTAATTCCAATTATTAGATTCGTTAGATAATAATTATAATTTTATTAAGTTTAATATAAATATTTTATTTTTTATAAAATTAATAGGTATGATAAATTTAACTTTATTTATTTTTTAATTATTATATATTAGATATATATATTATATAAATTCAAAATATTATTTAATATCAAAATATATCTTATCCAAATATAATATTTTTAAAATTAATACGGTGAAATGTCATATCTTATGTATCATGTTAGTAACAGTACAACATAGGTGGAACGCACATAGCACTATAGTACTTAAGATTTGATCACTAGATTAGACCTAGCTGTGAAATCAACCCCTAAAAACACCATTTTTTTTTTATTAACTAAAACACGAGGTTATTTTGTGTGAACCGGGACCACCATATTAGGTGGTCTCTTAGTGTAAATAGAAGGATAAAATAGAAAAGGTGGAAAAATAATAAGGGTAAAAAAAGAAAGAGAAAAGTAATGTTGTGAGAGGGAATACCAAAAAATTCAGTGATCCTTGAGCATATTAAATTTTTCCCTAAAACACACCATTTAATTCCTCGATAACTTCCAAACCTTGGGTCTACAAATTAAATTCTAGTAAGACTTCTACTAGACAACGACATTGATTACGAAGACATTATTAAGCGGAGATGCCTGTTTGTTTAGGCTACTGCGCGACGTGACGTTTGTATTTAATATTTTTTATATTATAGAACATAAAATTATTTATATATGGGTTTTATAAGAATTATGTTGTATGAAAAGTGATTATGTTATGTTATAGAGATTCATTTTGCGTGCCAGAATTTTTTTTTGCTGCGGACCCCACAAAATGTTGTGAGTGTAGGAAAAAATTTTTAATCATATTAAATGATAGATGATAAACCCTATATATATACATATAAATAAAATTTTTCAATATTTATATCAAATTTAAAATTTGACATTTCATTTGAAGATTATTAAATAAAAAAACAGTGAATTTGCTTTTTAAGCATGTAATATCATTTATCTTTTTTAATCTAACGACTTTCAGATTAAGTAACAAATTTTAAATTATGTATAATCCATATAGGATCACGTGAACAGAAAAAAGAAAAAGAAAATATAAGCCTCATATACTTTTTATGTATATAGAAAATAATTTTAACTTATATAATATGAAAGATATTAAACTCTTACAAAAATCTTGTTTAATTTAAAACTCTAATTAATTTTTTTTAAGGGTTTCCCTATTTTATTTGAATGAAACTAATTTTTTTCGTAACTTATTCTCCGCCTAGATATCGAACAAAAGACTTTTTACCTAACACGTGATAGAATTTAAATTGAACGAGTCAAATAATTAATCAACAGTTGAAAAATTAAAAACAAAATAGCCATGGCATTTTGGTTAAGTTGTATTTTTTAAAAAAGTTATTTCAATTGGCTCATCTCTTTACGATCAATTCAATTCGAGACAGATCTAGAATTAAGATTTTAAACTCCTTCAAATATAATATTGGGAAAGATTGAACACATGTTTTTACCTTTATCTGCTTAGTTCTGACGCTAGCTGAACTATCATCATTTGGTGGTTAAATTGCATGTGAAAGTCAAGAAGTTTGGAATTGATTTTCCCTAATTAATAATATTTTGAAATTATTTAAGAATTATTTTAAATATATTAATTAATAAATGTTTAATATTTTTATTTCATAAGTTTTATTACTTAAAAGTTATATAATTTATTTTTATTAATACATATTTTATATTTTAAAAATTTCATTTTTGTAACCTTGATTAATATTTCAGTAATCCTTGTTAACTTTTTATTTATTTATTCTATGTCAATAAGCATCATGCCAATCTAGTTCAGTATACAATACCTTGTGCTAGAGTAAATTATTTGAATCATTAACATGCAAAATATGGCATTAATATGGGGAAAATCTCAATTTGACATAATCACAAGGAGTTGGGCTTGATGACACACGATTAAATTTGATCTTAATAGATGTTGTATGGTGTTGATGTGATAGGAAACCTTGATTTCTAATGCGGGATTGAATCTATGATGCCAGCAGAGGGTTGGATAGTTACAAAGCTATCCAACATTCGAGTTAGTATTTAATTATTAAGTTTAAGTATATTGAAAGAATATAATTATACATGAGCTTTAAATCTCTTTTTTATAATGTGGTATGACCTGCTTGTTCACTTACTACGATGGCATAATTAATATGACTCTGATTGATTGATTCATGTGGCTAACTATAGCCTATTTCTTATCCGGGATGCCTCTTAATTAGTAAGTTTATAATGTTTAGATTTGGTTAAAATCTCGTGTTTGTCTATCAACTATTGGCTATTAAATAGGGTTATGCATTTTGTGTTGCTGGTAACTTAGTTGTTTCCGTATAGTGTTGCATGTAATGTATGGACTAAGTCTTTATCTCACGCCTTATGTTAGGTTGTTATTTGACTAGATCTTCCATAGTGTTTACTATAGGTTCATATCACAATTGTTTTTTATTTTTTGGTAAATAAGACCTTGATAAATAATTAATTAAAAGTCTCGTTATTAAATATCAATTAATAATTGTTTTTTATTGACTTATCTTTATTACTCAACCAACTTAGGTTTTACTTATTTATATAATTTTGTTTAGAGTTATTTTTCTTAAAAACTTAGTAGACGTTAGAAAAAAACATTTAAAAATTTTACCACATTAAAAGTGGATTACCTTAATCACATTAAAAAATAATGGTTACTTTGCCATTGATGATCCATTGCTTCTGAGATTCCGGTAGTTGTTCCTTCCCGTGGGGCCCCTTCCGTTAGACAGCTTTTGATAATGCTGTTTGAGGATCCTCCCCTGAATTTGTGGAATAAACTCTCCATCATAAATATGATTCACCCCGGTCATGGAAGGTTAATGGTCAAGGTTTTGATTATCTAGGTTTAAAATTTGAATTAAGATTTAGATTAGCATTTTTTATTTTTGATTCAAATCCTAATTACTTTTTTAAGATTAATTGGCTCCTCCGAATATCGTCACAAGTTTCAGTTCTTTAAATCGATTATGAGACTAATTCTAAATCCAAAACATGTTAAGAATTAAGATCTTATGCCTTACCCTATAAATGATATTGGTGAAGATCTAAATGATATTATTCTCCCTTTATATCAACTCAGTTGCTATCATTGGTTTCAGATTAGCATCTTTAACCCAAAATACTCCCTTATCCATATTTGCTACTGTGCTCGAGAGAGCAGTCATTAGCTTCGCACTTTATATTAAAAGTGCTTTACAGTCTAAACTGATATTGTATCACCAGTATATCTTGAGATATATAATTTCACATTAGTTGGATTTTGGGCACTCTCACCATTTGAGCTAGTTTTTAGGGTAGTGACCTCAAGGTTCTTTACATGGTGCAGAGCCTCGCTGTCCTCCACTTTCTCTTGTGGACTCTCTTAGCACATGTAGGTTGGGCATGTTGCATTATCCACTCTTCAAGCCCAATGGGCTCTCGTGTGAGGGAGCGTGTTAAGATATATAGTCCCACATTGGTTGGATGAACAACCAATGTAGCCTTTATAAAGCATTGGACACTCCCAGCTAGCTTTTAGGGTAATGACCTCAAGGTTCTTTACGGTATATACAAAAAAAGACCTCATATCTAACCGCAATAATAAGTTATAAACGAAGAATTATGCACTGTTTATAATTAAAGAAATAAAATCGCATTCTAAATAATCATTATTTTAGGTATTATATCATTCTTCTTCATGTAATTAAATATACATTTTTATAATTTATTAAAAAATGATGCACTTTTGATTGTCATTTAATTAAATAATTTTGAAAAATGATCATAAAAAAAATATGTCGAAGATATAAAAAGTCAGAAAAGATATAAATGAGATAAGTAAAAAGTTAATAAAAGAAAAATAAATTAAATTGTATTGTGCAAAAAATTAATTTTTTCTTGTTGCTTATCAGTTAATGTGTATTACTTTATTTATAGTATTACAAATACAATCAAACTAAAAGACATAGTGATAAACCAAATGGTTAGATATTGTATATTTCATAATATTGAGCAAGAGTTTAATTAATGATTGTGTAATAGCCAATGCAGACCTGAGACCGCCATCCCAATAATAAACTAGGAAGCACGGACACTTGTAAAAACAGGAAGAGTCGGGTCCGACACGCTCCGACACGGTGTCGGACACGCGGTTGACTTTTTCCGACACGTTGACCATTCCGACACGCGAATTTGACCGTGTCCGACACGGTCAAATGACATTTTCGTAATTTTTTAATTTTTTTTAAAATTTTTTAAAAAAATTAAAATTTTTTAAAATTTTTTTAAAATTTTTTTAAATTTTTTTAAAATTTTTTTAAATTTTTTTAAAAAAAAAATTAAAATATATTAATAAAGCTTCCACATGATCATATCAATTTTATTTTTTTTGTCTTTTTTCCCTTAAGTAGATAAGAGAGCATCTTAGCATCATTGTTGTCAATTCCTATTACGCTCTTATTGTATCTCATTCTCTCTGATCTCTCTCTAATATGATTTGATCTCTCTATCTGATATTATGTCTCTCTCATCCCAGTTTTTATTTTTTTTATTAAAGCTTCCATCTTTATAACGTGTTGATGGGTATTATTAATTTAGTTTCATTTTTTTTGTTAAATTATTAAATATTAAATGAAATATAAACTATATAAATTAAAAATATTATTTAATATTAAAACGTGTCCCAACGTGTCGAAATCCATAATTTTTTAGGATTGACGTGTCGGAGTGTTGTGTCGTGTCACGTGTCGCGTGTCGTATCGGTGTTACATAGATAATAAACATGCGAAAAAACATGGGGTTTATACTTCTTATGTCATAAAAGATGAAAATTTTTACAACACACATACTTAGGTGGCCCCATTGAAAAAAATTAAATAAAAAATTAAAAATATTGGCACGTAAAACGATGTGAGTGTAGCATAAGAAGACTATTCTTATGTTGATCAAAATCATACTTAACCAAATGCTTTTCCATAATCAGTAAAAAAGTTAAATTTTAATGTATTTTTAGTTAAAATAATTTTATATTTTCTAATTCCAAGTTAATACATTATTTAATAATTCCATTACATAAATCACTATATTAAATTGTAAAATTATTAAATATAAGTGTATAATTTCTTTTATAACAACATTGTATAAAAATGCTAGGTTAGGCACAAGTCTCCCTCATGAGAAAGCAAAGCAAACTCCCGAGCGGAGAAATGGGCCCATTAACCACCGACTTCGCCTTTCTGGTCAGAATTAAATATTTTGTTATTTTTTTTCCAATCATATTTGTGTAATTTAATAGTTTACAGAGGAAAATGAAAGAAAAGGAAAAAGCGAGTTACTTTTATTTTCAAATTTAAAACATATAAAATAATAATAAAAATGAACAATAAATATATAAATATTTTTATATATATAAATATTTTGAAATAAATAAAATATTTACAAATTTCTTCTCATTTTTTTAGGGGGTGTTTGATAAAGGAGATTTTTTTTAGAAAAATTGACTTTCTCGTCGATGTTACAAAAAAATTGTTTGGTAAGCTAAAATATTCATGAGAATATTGGATCAATTTTCTTGATGTCATATTTAGTTGATCGAAAATATTGTTGAAAATGTGTTAAATTTGTTATTTTTCCAGAAAATCATATTCCCGAAAAAAATTATCAAAAATCCTCTATCAAAGGTGGATAACATAAATTACTACCTTCAATTTCCCAAAAATTTAATCAAAAACCCTTTACCAAACACACCTTAATTCATTTCTACAGCATATTTTTGTAATGCTTCTCGTTAGCCTTTTGAATAAGGGAATTGGAAATTTGGTTCCAATTTGGCAATGACACATACATCGCATACAACCAAGTCCATGCAACGTAATTATTGCTCGAAAACATGAAACACATGGCCACATCCATTTCCACTCAATGGGGTTGAAAAACTACAGTTAAACCCCAAACAACAGAATTACTTGCATTCTCATGATAATCATTAATCACTCATTCAAGAGCCAAGACACTAATACTATAAAACAAACATATACCCCTGTATCACTTCATAAATATATAAAACGCTTATGAAGAAAAGCCCCACATATTAGATATCCCACAGTTTGACACGTTATCATGAGAAATAAATGAAACGGCGACATGAGAAGGGAAGAAGCACGTGGAAATCGCTGGAGAACTGCAAAATGTGAATGTGAACTGCCGGCGGCTACGTCCAAAACTTGGACTTGTCTTTGTTTTCTAGGTTGCTTTAGGACTTTGAAGTTGTGTGGGCCCATACTACGGACTCTGACTTTGAAAGCTTCAGCTCCAGCTTCTTAGCTATAACAATATAACACCCGAACAAATGTGTATCATTTTAAATATTACAAAATTATGTTATTTTAGAAGAGAAAAAGAATTGACAAAAATAAATAAATAAAGAATTGGATCTCACGTGAAAAAGAATATAGATTATGTCGATAAACATTTTTTGCGTATCACACAGTACCAAACGAAACGAAACAATATGTTTACACAACATGAAATTACCACGCGCCCTTTTATTTGCTAAATTACTGCGATCTTTATCCATGACCAATCAGGTTTCGGTATTTTACTGTTTCAATATATACAGTCAATATTACTATTGTTATTATTATTTTATATGGGACGTGTTTGGGTGGAATAGAAGCACAGGTGAATTAACTGGAAATTAAACTTCTAACATTCGTATCATACTGAAAGACTTAAAGTTGTTAGCAATTTAGTTATAAGTTCATTTAATTTAGTTATAAGGACAATGGAAGAAATTTATATTGAAATTTTAAAATAGAGGCCATTTTCATATGGGAAAAATGTGTATAATTTTAAAGGATGTAAAGTTGTATCATTTTAAGAGAGAGAAAGAGATAGATAAAGTAGGAGAGAGAGTTGACAAAAAAAATAAAAGTGTGGGTCCCACCTCTTTGTAAGAGTAAAAGAATATAAGTTGTGTCATTTAAAAGAATAAATATTTTTCCCTTTTCATATCTATTGATTAGTATAGTATATTTTTTTAAATGTGATGTACCACAGAAAGACCACAGAAGGAATCCAGAAAAGTCTGTTGGGAAATCACTTTTTCTTATCTAACCTCCTTGACAAATCACGTGGTTTAAAATAATGATAGTTAGAGTAGTAATAAAAAAATATAATTAAGAAAAGATTTATGATCTTTGCACACCATTTTTTTTTTTTTTTTTACCATTTTTGTGATATGAATCTTATTGCACCATTTCAATTAGTACATAGGGATTAATCTATGCAATAAAAAATCCATCTTATGTGTAGATCTTATACAGGAATATGCAGTACAATGGTATAAAAAGGTATGTTATGAAATGATGAACAAGAATAATTTCTCGTGTGAAAAAGCAAAATAATGTTTCACTTTTGTTCAGATGTAAAACAGCAAACTAATTTCTCCTCTATGGTAAAGTAAAACTGTCACCCACACTTATTATATCAAATGTCCTTTTTGTGCCTCAATTTCATGTGAATCTCATTTCACCGGGCCTTTTGAGGTGAGCCCACCATGGTTGTTTTATTAGACGATTAAAGCCCAATTTTAAGTTCTCAAATCAAAAGCCCTAAGATGCAACTATTTAAAAATAGACAAGTGGAAAAAAAACAAAAATAAAAAGGCTTTTATACCTTTTTCTTTGTGAGAAATTACACTCCCCACTTCAGTTGTCATTTGTTAAATTCGACATTCTTGTGGCCTTAAACATGACACTGATCTTCTTTATACGGTGAAGGAAGTGGTTCTCTGTGAATTTGTTCTAAAGAGAGTCTTCCAAATATCTTCCGCATAACCATAATTTGTAATAAATAATCCCGTTTGATGATATAAATGTTATAAAAAAAATTATTTTAGAGCTTCATTAATCTCATAGTGTATTAGAGTAGTTTTCTTCTATCATAAACACAATTATGAATAAGACCCATTCATTTATAAAAAATAAAATAAATAAAAATTGAACTACATAATAATCAATGGATGTATAGGAAAGAGTGTTACTCTTCAAAAACATAAAAGTAATATTTTTATTTTTGGTAATAGTTTTTTCTTTTCTTTAATGGTTGTTTTGTTTATAAAGTAAATATTCTCAAATTTTAATAATGAAATCTCGAAACACTTCAATTAAATTAAAGGCTAATCATTTTAAAATGATTTTATTCATTTGTGTTTATTCTCATCATGTTTTGGTTTCATAATTATTTTATTTTCAGTTTTTTTCCTATTTTCAATTTTAATAAAATATTCTCAAGTAGCATATATTGTGTGTTGGTATAAAATTGGAATTTAAAAAATTACTAAAACAATTACAAATCTATATATATAACCCATTTGTTGGAAAGTCTGATGATGTGTCACTCTCTTCTTAAGTCTCACATTTGTGTTCACACTGCAAGTTATTTGAAAACTTTCCTTCTTTAGTAAAGTTTAAATTAAATAAATATAAAATAAAATTGAAATTGTTAATAAATAAAATGTAAAATTATGTGAACAATTTTTTTGTGGCAGATAACTCATTTAATATCTCACTGCATTTTATATTGAAATTTTCAAATTAATAATAACTCATTGCTTTCTAAAATATTTATTTTAAATTTCGAATTTCAATTAAACTTCGAATTTGAATTTTGAATTTTAAACTTTGACGTGGTGGAAAAATATTTGGACAATTATTGGTGGCATACAGCTCATTTATTATTCCATTACTTTCTACATGGATAATTGTTAACCATATCAATGCTCCATAAAAAAATCTATTTTGTTAAAAAATAATCATTAAAAAAACGAAAATATTTTGTAAAAAAATGCAAATATTTTAAATTAAATAGTATAAAATAAAATCTAAATTTGTAAATAAATAAAATGGAAAATTATGTGAACAATTTTTTGTTGCAGACGACTCATTTAATATCCCAATGCTTTCTACATTGTAATTTCCAAATTAATAATAACTCATTGCTTTCTGAAATATTTATTTTAAATTTCGAATTTCATTTAAATTTCAAATTTGAATTTGAATTTTAAACTTTGTAAAGGTGAGAAAATATTTTGACAATTATTGGTGGCAGACAGCTCATTTATTATCCCATTACTTTCTACATGGATAATTGTTAACCATATCAATATTGCATAAAAAAATCTATTTTGTTAAAAAAATAATCATTACAATAATGAAAGTATTTTGTAAAAAAACGCAAATATTTTAAATTAAATAAATATAAAATAAAATCGAAAAATTGTAAATAATTAAAACGGTAATTTATGTGAACAAATTTTTATGGCAGACAACTCATTTATTATCCCAATGCTTTCTACATTAAAATTTCCAAATTATTAATAACTCATTGCTTTCTGAAATATTTATTTTAAATTTCAATTTTAAATTTGAATTTTGAATTTTAAACTTTGTAGAGGTGAGAAAACATTTGGACAATTATTGGTGGCAGACAGCTCATTTATTATACCATTACTCTCTACATGAGTAATTGTTAACCATATCAATGCTACATAAAAAAAATTATTTTGTTAAAAAATATTCATTAAAAAAACGAGAATATTTTGTAAAAAAATGCAAATATTTTGTGTAAAAACACGATATGTGTTATTGAGTTTTTTCATTTGGTATTGAGCTCTTGTGCACATATTTCTTCTTTTCTCTGTCTGTTTATCTTATTCATCTTCTCAGATTGTTGTTCTATTATATGAACATGTAATATTTTTGTTTTTGTGATTTTTTTTTTTTTTGCAGCTTTGTTGTAGAACAAAGTTGACAGCATGATTTGAAATCACTAGGATATATGCTTTTGTACTTCCTCAGAGGAAGGTATGACATTCTTCTCTATATGCTTTTCTTCTACAAGTATTTTCTCCATAAGCTAATATCGGTGAATGAGATGATACAAGTATTCTTCTTCGCAAAGATCTAAAAGCTGCAACAAATAAACAAAAGTATACAACGAGAAATGGCATATTATTATTAGGCATTGGAAACTCTGTTTTGCATGCTCATGCTGAGAATACGAATCAGAATAGAAATTCGTGGCTCTTCAATTCCAAAATATAATACATGCATATGAAGCTTTTCATCTTCTAATTAAATTTATCATAATTAGCCTTGAAACCAACATACTTTTAAAAAGAGTGAATATTTTAGAAAGTCTATTTTAAAAATAAAACAATTTGAAGATATAATACAAAAAGAGAAAAGAATTTTGTACAAGTAATTTTTTTTAAAATATTTAACATAAACATTTTTAAAAATATTTAATCATTCCTTATGATTAAAATCATTTTTTTTATGTTTAAATCCTCATTATTTTTGTAAATTTTAAAATTCAAACTTGATATATATATATATATATATATATATAGGAAAAGAGTTCAGCAGTGACAAATATTTTTATTTATATCCAACTACTTTCTTGAAATTCAAATTTTAAATTGATATAGGCGGGAAAATTGTTCGATATTTTTTAGTGGTAGACAGTTGTATTAATAACTCATTACTTTCTACATAGAAATTATTAAGTATATTTACAATATTTATTGGAAAATATATTATTATGGTTAGGTTTAATAATTGTTATTATTATGTTATTTGGGCTTAATTTATTCATTCAATTAAAAACAATCATATATTATTTACAAAAGCCAACACCTTTTTAAAATAAAATTAAAATTTCACCTATATATAATAATAAATTTAATTTTAATGTTTAGCATTTATTCAACATTTAATCTTTCTGAAATACAAATATATATATAATAAATTTAAATTTAATATAAAATCTATATATCTAATATTCTAAAGGAAACTCATTCAAACTTTGATGATGTGTCCCTCCCTCTTTGAGTCTAACATTTGTGTTTACACTACATGTCATTTGAAAACGTTCCTTCTTTAGTAAATAGTTGAAATTAAAAATTAAAAAAATTAAATCTACAAATCAAAATAAAATAAATGTAAATTTAAGTGAACAATTTGGGGTGACAAACAACTCGTTCAATGTCCCACTGCTTTCTACATTGAAATTTTCAAATTAATAATAACTCAACTCTTTTAAATTTCGAATTTATGTTTAAATTTAAATTTTGAACTTGAATTTTTAACTTTGTAATGTTGGAAAAAAAATTGTAAACTTTTTGGTGGCAGAGAGCTCATTTAATGTCCCACTACTTTTCTTTTGTTGTATATTATGAGTAAAAAAGACCCTTAATTTTCTTTGTTATATATCCCACTATTTTTTACATGGGTAATTGCTAGCCTAATCAATGCTGCATAAAAAAACAAAAATATTGTAAAATAAAAAAATTATTTATATTGCAAAATAAATTCGAAATCTAGAAATAAATTAAATGGAAAATTGAACAATTTTGGTTGGCAGACAACTCGTTTAATATCACACTGCTTGTTTACCGAAAAAAATAATATAACACTGCTTTAGATTACCAAAAATAATTATCACACTGCTTTCTACAATGAAATTTCCAAATTAATAATAACTCATCGCTTTTAAATTTCGAATTTATGTTTAAATTTAAATTTTGAATTTTTAACTTTGTAATGGTGGAAAAACTTTTGGTAGTAGAGAGCTCATTTAATATCCCAGTACTTTTCTTTTGTTGTATATTATGAGTAAAAAAGACATCTACTTTTCTTTTGTTGTATATCCCACTATTTTTTGCATGAGTAATTGTTAGCCCTATCAATGCTTAAAAAAAACAAAAACTTTATTTTTTTTTTTTGCAAAATAACAAAATTATTTAACATGAACATTTTAAATATACGTGTATAATCAATTTTAAAAAACGTATAAAAACCATAAATTAAAACACAAGAAATTATATAAAAAATGTATAATTAATACAAAAGAATTTAAATTTTAAATTAATAAAAAATAAAAACCTCTCATTCTATATAAAACAAATTATAAAAATTTAATCACTATAAAAATAAAATTTTTAATTTAGTATGTAAGAAAGAAATTAAACCTTCATTTTTTATTGAAAGAGTATACTTAACACGGAAAAAATATGTCATAAATGAATAACTAAAAGCTATTATTTTGTTTATATAAAAACTATTATTTTGAGAAAGTACACAACCTTCTATGGATATTTTTCACTAGTTTTTATATGAAAAATTATTATGTCTATTAATAATATTTACTATTGGATGAGAAAATATTTAATATTTAAAATATATACTTTTTAATTTGAATTTTGAACTTGATATATGGGAAAAGTGTTCAGCATTTAATAATTCTGCGGTGTGAAAAGATATATATAATAAATTTGAATTTAACATAAAATTGTAAGTTAAACAAAAAATGTATTTAAAATTATAAAAATATATTTATACTGATAAAAAATAATTTAGATTTTAAATTTAAACTTCATAGGTGGGGAAGAAAAATTTAAAATTGGATGTCAAACAACTATATTAATATCTCACTACTTTTTTCATAGGTGATTGTTGAGCCTATTAATAATACACAACTTTCTGCATCGAAAATTGTTAAGCCTATTAATAATATTTTGTTAAGCCTAATAATAATATTATTAATTATTATTATATAATTAAACGTGTTGGCCTGCCCGCCCCGGCTGCCAATACGTTTTTATAGTTAAATTAAAATTTCACTATTCATTTTTTGTAATTAAATTCCTAATTCAGATTCTAGTTTTTGTAAATATAAATTTATAAAATCTCAATTACTAACGACACAAATCCTTGCAAAAAAAATTATTTATTATTTTGTAAATATAATTGTAATAAACGAAACCTCATATCTGAGATAAAATTTAAAACTTAGACGCAACTATAAGAGTCTCTTTTGTGTGGATAAACATAAAAATCTATTACATGCTAATAGTTAGAGGTGGCAAAGGGGCTCGGCACCAACACACTTTTATAAGTAAATTAAAATCTCATCATTCTTCTTTTATAATTAAATTCCTAAATCTGATTTTAATTTTTATAAATATAAATTTGTAAAATTCAAAATACTAATGACACAAATCCGTGCAAAAAAATAATTATTTACATAAAATGTTGATGGTTAAAGATTGTAAACTGGGCTTGGCCCAGAGGGCCTGCCCGCCTCGCCTGCGAACACATTTTTATAATTAAATTAAAATCCCACTATTCTTCTTTAATAATTAAATTCCTAATTCAGATTTCAATTTTTGTAAATACAAATTTATAAAATTCCAAATATTAACGACAAAAATCCTTACAAAAAATAACTATTTATTATTAGAGTTTGATGTTTGTCATTTTAAACGATATAAATTATGTCATTTTAGGATAGAGATAGACAAGAAAAATGAAAATCATTTGAGAGAGAAAGTGAGTAACTTTTTTAATTTAAAATTTAAATAATCTTTTTTTTTCTGTGTCTCTCTCTTAAAAGGACAGAGTATTATGTCATTTAAAATGACATACACTTTTTTCTTATTATTATTTTGTAAATCTAATTGTAATAAATGAAAGTTCATCTTTAAGATGAAATATGAAAACATAGACGCAACTATAATAGCCTTTTTTGTGTGGATAAATATAAAAACCTATTACATATTAATAGTTAGAGGTGGCAAAATGGGTTCGGCCCTCCGGGCCGGCCCACCAACATATTTTTATAATTAAATTAAAATTTCATACTCCTTTTTTTATAATTAAATTCCTAAATCTGATTTTAATTTTTGTAAATACAAATTTATAAAATTTTAAATACAAATGACACAAATCTTTGCAAAGAATAATTATTTATTATTATTTTTAAATCTGATTGTATTAAATGAAAGTCTATCTCTCATATAAAATATAAAAACATAAATGTGACTGTGACGTATTTATTTTTTATATAACTCATCGAGTATTTGACTATATTTGATTTGCAAAATATTGATCACTGTGGATATATAAAATTTGTAGTGATCGTTAACCAACCACAGCGGACGATAAATTTTTTTATTTTTTTTTTGTGTGCATTGTATGAGTAATATTCTAATAAAAAAATAAAAAACAAACCGCCAAACTTGAATCTCAAACATCAGGCACTGGGAACTAAACTATCCCCTATAAATACAGCTAGTTGTTCTATTGTCAATCTTTTCTCATTGTTGCAAAACCTAAATTTTGCGTGGTCTCCAAATCCATTCGCTCGTACCTTCACTATTGAATCATGTAAGTTCGATGAAACGAGTACTCTTAACAACCCTAGTTTTTCACATTACACGCTCGATCTCATCTCTCTCAATTATAATTTATTCGTTTACTAGTTTTTACTTTTTAATTAATTTACAAATTTTGGGGGTTTTCAAGTGCTTAATGTAATGATTGTGTTTACCATCCAATTGGTCTTATTGTTATTTGAACCGACTTGATTTGTGCAGAAAATATACGTGCGATGGCTGGGGAAGATTATGATGGACATGATGAGGGATATGTGCCTGAGGATCCCAATTTTCCACAAAATCATTGTGATGAACATGATGTGGGAACTGTGATTGATGACTCTGGGTTTCCTCAACTGCTACCTGATGAACATGGTGGTATCAATTTGGGTGAGGATGCCAATCCGCCTGAAATTCGTTTTGATGGACATGAACATGATGATGGGGGTTTCCCTGGAAACACTGATTATCCACAGCAAGAGCATATTGAGGAACATTATGGAACAGGAGATGTTACTGAGAACTTCGATCATCTGCAAGAACAGGGATCCGAGATTGATTCCAAAGGAAATGAGATACAAAGGTGGCCCGGGTGGCCTGGAGAGAATGTGTTCAGGATGTTGGTTCTGGTGCAAAAAGTTGGCAGCATTATTGGCCGAAAGGGCGAGTTTATTAAGAAAATCACGGAAGAGACTAAGGCACGAATTAAAATTCTTGATGGTCCACATGGAACCTCAGAAAGAGCAGTGAGTTTACTTTTCAATTTCCCTGTTGTTATTTTATGCAGTGAGGGATAGTGTTGGCTGTATCACTGTCTGTTTGAAATATGTCATGTTCATGTAGTATATTGTTCTCATTGGTCCTTTTAGCACAATTGGGTTTATTTTAATTCTCATCATGGTTTCGTAGAACTACTAGAGCTATATCTTTTGGAAAGTAACTAGTGAGTACATATGGAAAACTTCTACTTGATCAAACAAACTTCTTATATTATTAATTTGAAATTAGAAATTAACAATTTATCCATGATAAAACTTGTAACAGATTTATGAACACTTTATGGAAGAATTTATTTAAATAAAATACAGTTTTCAAGGAAGTGAAACTATAAAAATATTCAGAATCAAGCAAAACACAAGAAATAATAAATTATCTAACGGGTTAAATATATAGGAAAAAGATATCTTTTGTCCCGATAACCGAATGGATATGTGCAGGTTATCAGCAAATATGAATTACCAAAGTGGCTTCAAACTGAAGAGCCAAAGCTCCAGTTGCAGGGAAACAGCAATGAGTATGTACAAGTGCTGAAAGGTTGTTTTTGTGTTAACAATCCGAAATAGTTAGTGCAGACTTTGGTTGCAAGAAGCTTTCACCGTACCTGGTAACTTCAGAACTTGGTCGATTGGTGCCTTGCCACACTCCCTGAAACTATTTCCTTGGAAACACTCTTAAACTAAATAGAATGATAAAAACGAAAAAAAAGGCAGCATAAACTGTCCGATGAAATCAGGAAGCCATGTCAGTAAAATCTATAAATCCGAAATTTATTTTGGTTCATTTAATTAGTTGGGTGTCAGTCACATGGTTTGCATTATTAAATTTCTCCCAAAATTTAGAATATTTAATTAAAGATTATTTACATCTCTTGGAAGAAGTTTGTCATTGTAAAAGTAATTGCTAATTCATTGAACAAGAGACTCACAGGGTCCGAAGAACTGGAAATAAAACTAAAGCTCAAATGGTTTTGTTTGCTAGTACCACAATAGTAATGAACAAGTATGTGTTTTGAACATTGAGATGAATCAATTAATGGGTCAAATAGATTACATTAGTATGCTTGAAAATTTGAAAATTCACTGTTTTTGGTATTTTTGTGATCCCATCATTTTCTACTAGTGTTTCTGAATTATCTTTCTTCCTTTGGTGCTTTTAAAAGGTAATGGTTTCTGCAAAAGAAGAGCCAGATCGTCTCATACCACCTGCTATTGATGGTTTGCTAAGGGTTCATAAACAAGTTATCAATGTAGATGCAGATAGCACATATGGTGCTGGACGCTCAGTTGTCACCAGGCTTCTAGTGGCAGATACACAAGCAGGAAGCTTGATTGGGAAACAGGGCTCCACAATAAAATCCATTCAAGATGCCTCTGGTTGCACTATACGTGTTCTTGGATCAGGTTTGCTCACTTCTGTTTGTAAATTGCATCTGGATATGTTGCTTGTGTTGGCAATCAATTATCTATACATTTTGCTTTTGATTATCCTCTCTGTAGAGGTCTTTTATTTGGGTCGTCTTAGGCATATTCTACCAATTTGTATCCAATCTTTGTTATTGCATATGTTGTCATTAGATCAACCACTCCCAGTTGCACTAGTTTTATACTGCTATTCTTAATTATTTGTAGAGTTTGTTACTGTCAAACACTGCACTCATTTATTAGCTTTTACTTCATGAACAAATATACAAGAAACACGATTTAACCAGATTTGAATGAAAACTAGTAGATTGTTTGTAGAACTTTGTGATTACTAAATTTTATTGTACCTGAATTATGTATTATATCTGTTAAAAACAGAAAACCTGCCAGTTTTTGCTCTGCCAGATGATAGTATTGTTGAAATACAAGGGGAATCTGCTGGAGTTCACAAGGCAGTTGAACTTATTGCTATCCATTTACGTAAGTTCTTGGTTGACCGCAGCATAGTTGGAGTATTTGAAACGCGGGTCAGTGATTTTTTATTTATTTATTTATTTAAATTCTTTCCTCAAAGCTAAAAGATGTAAAATGTAAATTACCAGTCTCCTGGCTTTTGCATCCATATTTATTGTGTATGGAAAGTTTTAGTGTGTTCTTTTTTGTTGTTTTCAAGTTACATATGCACCATCTTTGCTCATAATTCACTGCCTGTAATAGATTTTTTTTTCTTACTCCTTCGAAACTTCAGATGCAGAGGCCAGATGTTCGAGTTAACCAGAATGCGCCACCACACCAAACTTGGGGTCCTCCTCCTCAAGGGTTTCCAGCTCCTGGTGGTGGACCTTCTTTTGCACCCAATCATCAATACATGCCGCCTTCACATCACTATGATAATTATTACCCAACTGCTGACCTGCCTCCCATGGACAAGCACCTTCATCAGGGTCCACCACCTGCCTATGCAAGGGATGCTTCTATGGGAATTCATTCGTCAAGCACGCAACCACAACAATCAGTCGTGACTAAGGTGTTTTCCTTTGCCTAACATGAGAATGCTCGAAGAGAGCGTCATTCACTATTAATGCATTTTGTTTTACTGTGATTTCATGTAATTTCCTTTGTACTGTGTAGGTCACGCAGCACATGCAAATTCCTCTTTCATATGCAGATGCTGTTATTGGAGCATCAGGCACAAATATCAGCTACATACGTCGTGCTAGTGGAGCAAGTATTACAATTCAGGAGACAAGGGGTGTGCCAGGGGAGATGACTGTCGAGATAAGTGGGACGACTTCACAAATACAGGCAGCCCAACAGCTGGTTCAGGTATTTGATTTTAAAGGTTAATTTTGTGTTCTTCTTGTTACATGTATTGTTGTTGGCAAAGTGCCAAAGTTTATGGGGAACTGCCTGAATTATTGTGATTTACATGGAGATTTTAATCCTGTGGCAAACAAACTACATCCTAAAATTGGTGTCCCCACTCCCCACTTCTCTGGTGCTGGTGATGACTATGATTGCTGGTTCATCTACTTCGTACACCAACACTAGCAGCTATAATCCATGCTCTTGCTATTCAAACTCATCTTTAGTTATGAATACTTTTCTTTGCTCTTCAGATCAAAGACAATAAATTGACGAATTTTGGTTAGGAAAAGATGATCAATTGGTATCTATTTGTTCAAACAATTTTGATTACTTGTAGGCTGTAGCAACGTTATTACAGAGTGGCTTAAAATGAGCATTTGTGATTCATTTCTGTAAATCCATGAAGACTGTTGATTTCACTGGACATAATTCTAGCTCTAAAACTGATTACTTCGTACAAATCCTGAAGTCATTCATTCTCCAATCTTTTCCTTTTTCTTTTTTGTTCAAGAAGTTTAGATTAGGGGAAGGAGCACACTTCCTTGCAAGGCCAGGAAAGGCCACTTACCTCAATAAGGGTTTTAATGTGGGATTACATATTGCCTACCAAAGAGTGAAACTTGAGGATTGAACCCAAGCCATGGCTAGGGTGGGCAGAAAGTTCAACCAGATGTACCAACCCTCATTGGCACTCCAATTTTTTAATATATATGCGTGTCTTCCTACTCATTTATTCCATTACAATTATGCTGTTGTAAAAGATTGCAATTGTCATGCGAGTTCTTGCTATATTTCTTAGTTTCCTTTTTTATTTTTAATATTGACAAATAACATAGAATTAGTGAAAGCATATCTCAGGAAGTTACAGAGTGATATGGGAAGTAGCAGTTACTGGAAACGTGCTTTTTGTTGGTTTAGTTTATTTATCTGATTAGCCCACAATCTATTTGATGCAGAATTTCGTGGCTGAAGCTGCAAATGCGACACAGGATCATATGGGGGGATCAGTTAGCCAAGGTTACAATGCCTATCCAACTAATGCTCCTATTTATACATCTCCACCCTCTAGCGCTGATGGTCATAATATAGGCTATGCGCCTTCTGCAGATTATGGCCATTTATATGGTACCAATTACGGCTACTAAGTAGCTTACAATCAATTTTGGCTGAGGAGCCTTGTGTAAACTTTAAAGTCAGTTCTAGTTCTCGGGGGTATATATTTTGGGTATATGCTGTACTAGGATTTTTTTTTTTATCCCGGCGACTGGGGTTGTCATATTGATGGTCCTGTTTATGTTTTCGCTTGGACATTCATATATTATTAAACTTGGATTTGTTCGTGAATGGTATCATTACCGTGTTACATCCACTTTTCCTTTGACAATCTGGCTAGGTTATGGGCGATTGAATTGGAATTAATCTGTGTGTCAAATTCATCCTTTGATCCAAAATCAGGTGGAACAGTTCAACACTCCCCCTTCCCAAAAAAAGAAAGAAAAAAGAAGAAAAAGACGGGGAGAGACCTATATTAGGAAAAATATCTTCCTTGTTCCCGGAATAAGGAAGAATTTTAGGGCCTGTTTGGTGCAGGAATTATTTTTAAATGCTTGTGAAAAAGAGGTTGGTTTTCTTAGAATGCTATGTTTGGTAGCACATAACTTAAAATTATCCAAGGAAACTTAGTTTTCAAGATTTTCATTTGTTGTGTAAAAGTGGATGCATAATGCATCCAAAATATACCACAAATAGGTTGGTATTCATGGAATCTTAATATTGAAAAAATTTGATATTACTTTTGGGACAATAATACCCTGTGTTAGATGCTTTCTTCCTCCACGCATCTGTCCCTATTACTATTTCTCCTTTCCGTTTTGTTTCCTCACAATGAGATATAGTTGTAGACTTTGCTTTTCATTTCGTATATTTTTAGCTATCAAGAGGATGATTATAACAATGAAAATATAATAGAAATTTAATAAATTTTGATGAGAAGTTCGCCTCCAGAACCATGATCTCTTGCTCATTCTACTCAAAATTGAAACTTCTTCTTTAGAAATACATTGCAGTCTCTTATCAAAAACATCTCTACTAGATCTAAATATCACATTCCAGATTCGTGAAATAACCCCCTTGCACTTCTTCTTTCCGTTTTGTTCACGCGTCTCTTTCCTTTCAGAGAAGAAAGAGAATGATTTTCATTTCAATTAGGACCGAAAAATCTTGATTTTCATTTTTGGGTTTGATGTGTAAGAACTATGGAAGGTAATTTTGTAAAATTATATCATATTTCAAGTCATATTTAACAATAAACCAATATAGAATTAGTAATTTTAAACCAATATTTTTGGTAATATTTTTGCTTACCAAATTGCAATATTCCTGAAAAATTTACATTCCTAATATATTTCCAATAATCACGATTTCTGATGTAAAAAAATTTCTCTTCTACCAAGATCTCTTTATTTCTAGGATAGATAAAAATAGGCTGCAGACGAAGCGATAGCTTACTTACTGTTTTTCCTTGCCTGTAGTTAAAGGTTCACTCTCAGCATCATTTTGAATCAAAATCTTAAAAAAATAAAAAATAGCCTACTATCACAATTTGATGAAAGTACAAAACAGCCTTTTCCTCTGCCATTAATCTAGTCTCACAATTCGTGGACCATATAGTGCTCGAGAAGCATTTAATGCGAAAAATTGGAATGTATTGGAGTATAAAACCCTCTCACGGCAAGCCACTAGAATTCTAGTTTAGTGGTGAGAAATTTTGGTAAATTGTATTAGATTATTACAGTGTCAACAGATTTAGATAAATTATATTAGGTTATATATTTAATTCTCCTTTGTAAGAAACACTCTTTAAAACATTTATTCCGTATATTTGACCAGCAGCTACGTTACGAGATTACGGGTCCGGCCTGCCTTATGTTAGACCAGACATAAATGTTTTAAAAAATAATACAAGTCCAAGTCTTAAAAAGCATACCACAGATCCACTTTTAGAAGGTTTCATAATGTAATCATATATATTATATTATTTTAATTCTTGATAGAACTAAATCAGACCCTTACACCAGCCTCAATCAAATCCGAATTAAAATATTTTACATAAATGAAGCTTACTTACACGTCATGTACTAAACATGCGTGACAAAGTCAACCAACCCTTTTCTGGATCCTAACTGGAAACCCACCTTCCATTTGGGACGTCAAGAAGTAAATGAAGTTAGGCACCACCCCTTCCGCCACAACCGGCACCACCTTGAACCGCCTAAGAACGCCAGCCACCACCCTCTTCATCTGCATAAACGCCATTTCCTTCCCCAAACAAATCCTGGGACCCGCCTGAAACACGGGATAGCTGTAAGGATCCCTCCCAACGAAACTCCACTTACCAGAATCAACCTTCTCCAACCACCTCTCAGGCCTAAACTCAGCCCAATCATCACCCCAAACACTCTCCATTCTCCCCATCGCGTACACGTGATACGAAATCATAGTCCCCTTCTTCACCACCGTCCCATCGGGCAAAACGTCGTCGTCAATAGCTTCCTTGGTGTCTATAGGAACTGGCGGGTACAGCCTCATGCTCTCACACAACGCAGCGTGTGTGTAAACCATGTCCTTCACTTCATCGTAAACCGGTTCTTCTGATTTTTCTCCTATTTCTTTCACAACCTCGTTCTCCACCCGCGGGTTCTTCGACAGCAGCCAGAAAAACCACGTCAGCGCCGCCGACGTCGTGTCTTTTCCCGCCAATATGAAACTTATGACTATGTCCGTCACGAAGTCCTCGTCGGAGTGACCCGAACTCAAGAAACGGGATAACATGTCAACGGATTCAAGCGAGGCCTTCTCCTTCAGCTCGCGCTTCTTCTCTCTCACTATGTTCTTGGCGAATTCACGCACTTCGGAGACTGCGATTCGCAGTCTCTTCTCCGATCCCACGTTGAGCTTTCTCTTTATTTTCCATATTATGGGTAACGGTTCGCGGAACCGTTTGCTGCTTATCTCCGTTGCTTCTTCGAAGGCTTGCGCGAACTTGCTCCGCGCAACGGAAAGCGCTAGATATTCTGGGTCGAACCCAAAAGCGATCTTGCAGATGTTGTCGAACGCGAAACGTTGGAGGATGTCTTGGAAATCGAGAGTTTGGTCTTGGGTTGCTGCAGCTGAAGCGAGAATGGGGACGAGGCGGTCGGAGAGTTCTGCGTCCACCACGTGTTCGACGAATTTCCGCAGTGACTTCGTGTTGAATTCGTGGCTTGCAACTTGCCTTTGAAACTTCCAGTTATCCCCGTCGGCGTTGAAGATTCCTGTGCCAAGAAAATCAGAGAGGGTTCGTCGAAGGTTGTTTCCCTTCTCGTAACTGGAGAAATGGGTCTTGAGAATGTGCTGTACGGTGGCGGGGTTGCCGGTTATGATTTGTCGGTGGCCCAAGTGGCGGCGGAGGGTGAAGGTGGCGGCTGGTGAGATTTGGACAATATCGGATAACCATTGCAAACGGCGTTTGCCTTGTGCTCTGAGGGCTAAGTAGGAACCAATCAATGGGTATGATTTTGGGAGTGTAACGGTGGTGGGTGAAGCACCTATCTCCTTCTTATTCTTCTTCTGAGAAGATGGTTTGAGGAAGAAGAAAAAGAGCACTGGAAGGATGAAGAATATGAAGAAAGGAGGTAGCAGCTGCAATAGCATATGAGTCATTGTTGTCGTTTGTTCCGACAGAGAATAACACATCTTACAATATTGGCAATTTTAGTATTAAACTGATTGGTGAAGATGTTCAGTTTTTGTATCTGTAGGTTTTTCAATGAGGAGTTAAATGTCTATATATAGTGTGTCTGGGACATTATGCATGACGTTCGCACTTGCAGATATTTGATAGATTTTGGAATTTTTTAATTGTTTGGATTACTCAGCGATAAATGGCATTTCCTATTTTCCTTACGCAAGCAAATTCGTCATGTTTTTAACTTATGACCTGCCAAAGTCAATCACGATTCACGACAACGACTATGAACGTTCCTATATTTATTTGTGCTAGATTGAACAAGTATAATACAGATAATAATATAGCTGTATTCTCACTCGTCGCTGAAAAATAGAATGAATTTTTTTTTAAAATATTACAATCAATTGATCGCTTCGACATTAATTCGATTTAGGGTAAATTCAGAATTAAATTTTAAATTGAAGAGAATTAAACACATATTTTTACATCGACCTACTCGGTTTTTATGAACCAATCCAACTACCATAATTCAGTAGAAGAAAGTTTTATTCAATTTTTAAATTTGAATTGAAAAATTTACCTTTCTGGAACATGGAGAGAAAGAGTGTCGACGACTCACTGCTGGAATACCGATGAAAATATAGAAGAACCATCATACCCAGAGTTCAAGTTCACATGGGATATATATTGTACTATTCCAGCGATACAACATCACCCTTATTATTTGTTACGGGATAATTTTGTTTTTAATTAGGTAAATGTAATTACTAAGAAAATGATAGGAAAATAAGTTTAGTAGAAAAGTTTTTAAAAAGTTATTTGGTTGATTAAAATATTATTTAGGAAATTAAGTTAAATTATGTGAGTCTATATTTGGTTGAAAGTAAAATATAGATGGAAAAAATGGTATTAATGATGAAAATAACCTTTATTTAAATTTTTTAATGTTACAAATCTCATGGGATAGTTGAGCGTTACTTTGCTAGGTACTAGGATGTAGGTGGGGTAGTTTTGTCACAATATTAATCAGCTTTTTGTCATTTAGCTATGTTTATCGAAAGGATTTTATGTTCATTATGTTGTAGGAAAAATGATTCTATAATGTTATAGAGATTTATTTCGTGTGTCATATTTTTATTTTATTTTAAAATGAGTGAGCCCCATAAAATGTTATGTGTGTAAGAAAATTTGTTGTGTTATGTTAAAGGATAAAATGAAAATCCTTATCTAAATACCACATTCAAAGTGGTCAAATGGCACAATAATTTTCTTGCTTTTTTGCACGCTTTTGTCAATGGCTAGGCAACAGTGTTTTATGAGTATATTTGTGGTTTTTTTCTACCATGGAAGACAACTCACAATACCACTCATGGATGTCTAGGAAAATTCATATATAACCTGAACCAAACAGCCCTAAATATTTTGATATTTCATGTGAATGTTACATTTTAGATGGCACAACCGGATTGTTACGTGATGGTGAAAGATTAAAAATGAAAAAAATAATGGAGTCGCTATCAAAATTTATTTGGGAAAAATATTTAAAAAAATCCCTTGATTAAAAAAAACTGATCTTTAAAAATAGAAATTCATCTTTAAAAAATCCCTTGATTAATTAGAAATTGATCTTTACAAAGCTTACAACACTTAAGGATGGTGAACTATAAAATCAATAATGTAAATTGATGTTAGGATTTTGAAAATAATTATTTTTTAAAATAATTCCACATTACACAGGATACGAGATATTATAGCTATACATGTACCCTTAAGAAGGCACAACGCTTAAGGATGACGACACATACAATCAATGTGAATCATTGCATAGGTTAATTTTCAATAATTTTCTTTTTATGGAAAATCATTTTTTGATTAACAATACTTTCCCAGAGTCATGTAACAACACAGATTAAAAGAACTCATTCAATGAAATTAAACAAATTTTTATTAGTATTATTTTTGTGAAATACGTTAGTATACAATACCACACAAATTTTCTCATTGAAATAACAGTAAGCTAAATCTAAGTATCAAATTAACTAGTACACAATAAGTTTTATTATTTTATTACCATAACATCTGAATAAAATTTTAATCGGACTAATGTTAAACTAAACTTGAATGTATCATGAACTGGAAATCTTTTTATATTTTTTCAAAAAAATGAATAAACAGAATATGTTATATAACACTAAAACAAAAAAAAGGATGCTAAGTCTACTCCAAAAAAAAAAAAAAAAAACCCTAAAAACTTGTTCCCTGATCGTTTTTATTAATTTTCTTTTATTATTTTCATTTTTTATTTCAACATCAAGTAGGTACTCTACTCTAGGAAAGATCGCGACCGTGACACTAAGAGCACCAAAAAAAAAAAAAATCACCAAAAAATAAAAAAGCACAAAAATAGGGGTTTATTACCGTACTAATGACATTTTTTAAGAGGAAAGTTATACTTTATACGTACAATTTATTTTCGTTTACAACTTCTTATAATCATATTTTAATCGTTGATTTTCGTCAATCAATAGTTTTCATTTATTATAATTTAATAATTAATTAATTAGTTTGATTTGAAAAAATAATAACCATTGATTGACAAAAATCAACCGTACTAGAAAATGATGGTAAACATAAATAAATTGTAAATATACCTTCATCTTTTTTTATATATTCCACCTAGTTTCTATTATCGAAATAATACAGATAAACGCATTTTATATGTGTGCATGTTTGAAAATAGATTCATTCATGTTAAAAAAAATATCATACAATGATGTAGGAGAGATATTATTACAACCAAGAATTTTTATTACCAACTCATTATCTATCTAATCATCATTGGATCAACATTTTAATTTTTTTTCAAATTTTTTCTAACATTCTCTCTCTTTGATCCAATGATAATTAGATAGTTAGTAAGTTAATAATAAAAAATTTTGATAATAAAAATATCCTCTCGTAATAATAATATGATCTTAAATCAATGATGATACAATATAGGATTGAAAAAATATTAAAATTAATAATTATTAAATCATAATCATTAATTTATCATTCAATGATTATAATTGTCATCCTATTATATTTTTTTAAACAAGATCTATTTCCGTTAACGAACGTTGCGTCTAAGACCAACCACATACACGTCTGATGTGTCAAAAAATGAGACACGCATGTGTGTCAGTATCGCGTCATTTGCAACACCGCTCTGGAGCACCGCGTCGAGACGCACAGCATGCATGCAGTAACGCATTTCTGTCAACATAATCTTGCACTTTCTTTGTTTTCTTCTCTTTTTTTTAATTATTGAGATCATATTATTGTTACTCTGTTTCAGTTTTGTTTCTATCTGTTTCCAAAAAGCAAGAACTAGTATTGTTATGGAAAGCAAAAGTTGAGACTACGTACAACATGTACCGATGGTGTACATGTAAAATTATTTGTCTCATGTGTTATATTATGTGTCAGTTGGTTTAATTAATGAAAAGGGCACTATGGTAATTTTGACTATTAAGGGAAGTTATTTAAAAGTAACTGGTGATAGGTGCAGTTATATTAAGGGCAAATGGTCAGTTTCTGATTATTGGAGTCTGAAGCGTCCATCTGGGTCTGCCTATGAGAGTTGTATCCAATCCCTATCAAAGAAGATACAAGAACAGTGAAGGGTTAAGACTCAGAAAAAGGATTCTACCATCAAAGTTCTTCCGCAATTATGGACAAAGGTATGTTTATGTGAAACTCATGAATTCTGAAGATCCCCTTTCATGTTCTTGAATGTTTATTGTTGAACATGAATTACTGATTAAATGCTTACATGTGGTATCAGAGCATGTGTTTAAAAATTTATGTTTTTCCATGTATGATTATGATGGATTATTGATTTGAAAAAAAAAAAAAAAATTAGGGTTCTTTGCAAATTACCGATTCCGATTTGAAAACTGAGCATTTCTGGAAGAATTGCATGATTTAATTACTCAATGCATCGATTTTTATTACTTGCCTCCATGATTCAATGTATTTTTGAATTCAATTCACTGTTACTTTTGGCAATTTGCTTCTCGTTCTTTTTTGTGCCTGTGGAGAAAGCCTATCTGTTGGTATTAAAGGAAAAAGTGTTCGGTAACAGTGCGTTGATCACTTCCATTTGCATATTAATGGAATTCAATTTTTTTTTTAAAGCCATTCAATCTTTATGCCATTAAGGTACTAAAAAAAAAAAAAAAACGTAAAGGGACATTGCAAATAAACATGTAAATATGTATTCTGATGATATTGAATGTGAAAATTGAATAATTATGCAATATTCACAGTTTTAAATTGAATGATTATGTGATGTGATTGGATTAATATTGAATGTGAAAATTTAATCCTATTATTGTTTATGAAATATTAAAGTTTTGGAATTAATTATGGTAGATTTGTTAGTCACCAAAGTGGCCAAATCTTGAAGAGTTATTTTAATTTCAAATATTATGAATTTTATTTCAATTACCATGACTGTGATGCTATGAATAGTATGAAATAATTTTCTGGTTGTGGTATATTGAAGTTCATTATTATAGAACAGTTGGGGATCAACCCAAAGGTTGATTATTTGTTTTATAAAATGAACATGGATGTTGGTATTGTTGGCATATTTCCTCACATTTGGACATCCAAAGATGACAAATATTTATGATAGGATATGCATCATTGCCAAATTATGTGAAATTTTTATAGCATCATTATAGTTAATGGTGTATGTTAATGGATCCCCAAAGGTGAACATTGATATGCATTGAAGTTAGTATGTTTGAATCTGTGAAGTATGTTAGTATATGACATGTATGTCTCAAAGCATTAATGTTTTAAATATTATTCCTTGCAGTACCTGTTGCCACACATTCCATGTTCTCAACTGTTGCAGTTTTTAATGGGCTGAACTTCTCTGAATGGAAAGAGCAAATCCAATTTTACCTTGGGGTAATGGATATGGATTTGGCTCTTACAGAAGAGCAACCTGGTGCTATTACTCCTGAAAGCACTGAGGATGAAAGGAACCATTTTAAGAACTGGGAAAGATCCAACAGATTAAGTTTGATGTACATGAAAATGAGCATAGCAAGCAACATTAAGTCAGCTCTTCCACAAACTGAAAGTGCCATTGAAATGATGAAACTTGTGGAAGAGCGCTCCCAAACTGCTGATAAGTCTCTTGCTGGGACACTTATGAGTACACTGACCACCATGAAATTTGATGGTTCGCGTACTATGCATGAGCATGTTATTGAAATGACAAGCATTGCGGCAAAATTAAAAGCATTGGGAATGGATGTGGATGAGAACTTCCTGGTGCAGTTCGTATTGAACTCATTACCGTCTGAGTATGGTCCTTTCCAAATGAACTATAATACCATGAAAGACAAATGGAATGTGCATGAATTGCACAGTATGTTAGTTCAGGAGGAAACCAGACTTAAGAATCAGGGAGCTCATTCCATCAATTATGTAAAGCAAGGAGCTGAAAAGAATAAAGGTAAGAAGCATGAGAAGAAAGGAGGAGGAGGAGGACCCCTTAAAGTTGATGAGGCCTCTTCTTCTAAAATCCACAAAAATGAAAGTAATGCAAAGATGAGGTGCCATTTCTGTAAAAAGGAAGGGCATTTCAAAAGGGATTGCCTGAAACGTAAGGCTTGGTTCGAAAAGAAAGGTAAGCCTAGTGCTTATGTATGTTATGAATCAAACCTGGCTGAAGTTCCTTATAATACTTGGTGGATTGATTCTGGTTGTACTACTCATGTTTCTAATACAATGCAGGGATTCCTTATGACCCAAACCACAAGGCCAAATGAAAAGTTTGTCTTTATGGGCAATAGAGTGAAAGTTCCGGTGGAAGCTGTTGGGACTTACCGTTTAATTCTCGACAGTGGATATCATTTGGATTTATGTGAAACTCTTTATGTACCTAGTATATCTAGAAATTTAGTTTCAATTTCCAAACTTGATGTTGCTGGTTACTCTTTTAAATTTGGTAGTGGTAGTTTCAGTTTGTACAAGCACAATCATTTGATTGGTAATGGTACTTTATGTGATGGATTATATAAATTATGTCTTGATAATCTTTATGCTGAAACACTTATGACTCTGCATCATAATGTTAGTACTAAACGTACCTTAATTAATGAGTGTTCCGCTTACTTGTGGGACAAACGTTTGGGACACATTTCCAAAGAAAGGATGAAAAGATTGGTAAATAATGAAATCCTTCCGGATTTAGACTTTACTGATTTAAATGTTTGTGTGGATTGTATTAAAGGAAAACAAACAAAACACACAAAGAAAGGAGCCACAAGGAGCACTCAGCTTCTTGAAATTATACACACTGATGTATGTGGTCCGTTTGATGTTAATGCCTTCAATAAAGAAAAATATTTTATCACTTTCATTGATGATTATTCACGTTATGGTTATGTCTATTTGCTACATGATAAGTCTCAAGCTGCAAATGCTTTGGAGATTTATATTAATGAAGTTGAAAGGCAATTAGACAGAAATGTGAAGATTGTTAGGTCTGATAGGGGTGGTGAATATTATGGAAGGTATGATGAAAGTGGACAACATCCGGGCCCATTTGCTAAATTTCTGGAAAAGCGTGGTATTTGTGCTCAATACACAATGCCCGGTACACCGCAACAGAATGGTGTATCTGAAAGGCGTAATAGGACCTTACTGGATATGGTTAGGAGTATGTTAAGTAATTCTTCTTTACCCATTTCATTGTGGACTTATGCTCTAAAAACTGCCATGTATGTATTGAATAGGGTTCCTAGTAAGTCAGTTCCAAAGACTCCTTTTGAACTTTGGACTGGAAGGAAACCTAGTATAAGACACCTGCATGTTTGGGGTTGTCAGGCAGAAATTAGATACTACAATCCGCAAGAAAAGAAACTGGATGCAAGGACAATCAGTGGTTATTTCATTGGTTATCCAGAAAAATCGAAAGGGTATAGATTTTACTGTCCTTATCATACTACAAGGATTATTGAATCTGGAAATGCAAGGTTCATTGAGAATGGTGAAGTTAGTGGGAGTGAAACACCACGTAAAGTGGATATTCATGAAGTGAGAATACAAGTTCCATTGACTTGTAGCTCTAGTAAAGTTATTGTTCCTTATACTATTGAACCAATCAATAATAATGAAGGACAAGTTAATGATCCCACTACTCATGAAGAAATCATTGTTAATGAACCGAATGAACCCATAGTAGAAGAACCACAACAGATAGCATTAAGAAGATCTCAAAGAGAAAAGAGACCTGCTATTTCTAATGATTATGTGGTATATCTACAAGAGTCTGATTTTGACATGGGTATTCAGGATGATCCAGTAACGTTTTCACAAGCCATGAATGGAGAAAATGGTGATAAATGGTTAGATGCTATGAAAGATGAGTTGAAATCTATGGAACAGAACAAGGTTTGGGATCTTGTTGAGTTACCAGAAGGGTGTAAGAGAGTTGGTTGTAAATGGGTCTTTAAGACCAAACGTGACTCTCATGGTAACTTAGAACGTTACAAGGCCAGACTTGTTGCAAAGGGATTCACTCAGAAAGATGGCGTTGACTATAAAGAAACTTTTTCACCAGTTTCAAAGAAGGATTCTTTAAGAATTATTATGGCATTGGTGGCTCATTATGATCTAGAGTTACACCAAATGGATGTGAAAACTGTCTTTCTAAATGGAAATTTAGATGAAGATGTGTACATGGACCAACCAATGGGGTTCATAGAAAAGGGTAAAGAGCACATGGTGTGCAAACTTAAGAAGTCAATATACGGACTTAAACAAGCTTCACGGCAATGGTACCTTAAGTTTAATGATACTGTTGTTTCCTTTGGATTTAAAGAAAACATTGTTGATCGATGTATATATCTGAAGATCAGTGGGAGCAAGTTTATATTATTGATTCTGTATGTTGATGATATTTTGCTGGCAACTAATGATCTTGGTCTTTTAAATGAGACTAAGAAGTTTCTCTCTAGTAACTTTGAAATGAAAGATATGGGTGAGGCAGCTTATGTGATAGGAATAGAAATATTCCGTGATAGATCACAAGGACTGTTAGGTTTGTCTCAGAAAGCATATATTAATAGAGTTCTAGAGAGATTCAGAATGGAAAACTGCTCATCATCTCCAGTTCCAATTCAGAAAGGAGATAAGTTTAGTCTCATGCAATGTCATAAAAGTGAAAAGGAACGAAAAGAAATGGATGCAATTCCGTATGCATCATTAGTTGGGAGTTTAATGTATGCTCAGACTTGTACGAGACCAGATATTAGCTTTGCAGTTGGGATGTTGGGTAGATACCAAAGTAATCCCGGTATGGATCATTGGAAAGCTGCAAAGAAAGTACTGAGATATTTGCAAGGAACTAAAGGTCACATGCTTACTTATAGAAGGTCTAACAACCTTGAAGTGATTGGATACACAGATTCAGATTTTGCAGGATGCGTAGACACAAGAAAGTCTACATGTGGTTACCTGTATCTTTTAGCTGAAGGAGCTATATCATGGAAAAGTGCGAAGCAGACTGTAATTGCTGCGTCCACTATGGAAGCTGAATTTGTGGCATGCTTTGAAGCCACAATTCAGGCTAAATGGCTACGGAACTTTATTTCAGGGCTTGGATTGGTCGACAATATTGAAAAGCCGCTGAAAATTTATTGTGATAATTCCGCAGCAGTCTTCTTTTCTAAAAACGACAAGTATTCCAAAGGTGCTAAACATATGGAATTAAAGTACTTTGCCGTTAAAGAAGAGGTTCAGAAACAAAGAGTGTCTATAGAGCATATAAGCACCGATCTTATGATAGCTGATCCCTTGACGAAGGGATTACCGCCCAAGACATTTACTGGTCATGTATGTAGAATGGGCATTATGTCAGCTAATGAATGATGACAATTATTGTTATGTATTAAGTATTGACACTCTGAGCTCATTGATGAATATATGTTTCTGTTATTGTCTTATTTTCAATTTATGAATGCATGCAAGTTTATGTAATGATATTGAAAATGTTTATGGTCCATTATGAAGACATTATTGTTGGACATAATGTGTACTTCCTATTAAAGTATCATGTTAGGAAGAAGAGTCAATATAGTAGTACATGGAAGGGATTATGCCGACTCGATAGCATACAACCGCCATGACTCTTGTTGATTTTATTTCTAATAATGAATTATGATGAGGTCAATGTATAGAACCTTTAGCCTAGTAAATGCGCATTATAATGAGTGTTGATTAAATCATGATGGGACACCTCATGACATGAGCCAAGTGGGAGAATGTAAAATTATTTGTCTCATGTGTTATATTATGTGTCAGTTGGTTTAATTAATGAAAAGGGCACTACGGTAATTTTGGCTATTATGGGAAGTTATTTAAAAGTAACTGCTGATAGGTGCAGTTATATTAAGGGGATAGGGTCAGTTTCTGATAAGGGAGTATCTGACAGAATCAAAAGTTCCTTCTGAGTCTGCCCAGAAAGGTTGTATCCAATCCCTATCAAAGAAGATACAAGAACGGTGAAAGGGTTAAGGCTTAGAGAAAGTATTCCACCATCAAAGTTCTTCCGCACTAATGGAGAAAGGTACACTTTATGTGAAAACCATGAATTCTAAAGATCCCCTTTCATGTTCTTGAATGTTTATTGTTGAACATGAATTATTGAATAAATGCTTACATGAACATGAATTACTGATTAAATGCTTACAGTACATGGATGTCATGGGTGAAGTATATTGACATAGGGGTGTTCATAGCAATCATGATAGAGACCAAGGCACTAGTGGAGCTTTCAATATATGTGCTCAAGGGGGAGTGTGTGTATGATAACATATGAGGGGAGTGGGGAAGAAGAAGATGACCCCCTCTACAAGTGTGAGAGGGATATTTAGAGAGGAGAGACCTCTCTTTCATGGGGGCTTGAGCTGGTCAGCCCACGAGCTGTCTCATCAAGCTGCCCACTGTCAGTGTACAGGGACAGCAGTTCAGGATGGGGAATGACCCAGTGCTGAGTCTCTATGGCTGGCCATGGGTGCCCTCTAGAAGGTTCTAGACTGTGGGCTTTGAGAGATTGGGCCCATCTGGTGGGCTTAATGTAAGTTGTATCCAGAACAGGAGCCCCCAGCTTGGTAGCTTAAAGGAGTCAAGGTGCCAAGATATATGGCAGCTTAGGTCAGATACCCGTAGTGTGTAGTGTTCTAAGAAGGATATAATGTAATCGATCGGTAATACGTCGGCCTTTATGAGTTGTTTATTTGTTGTCGTCGAGTATGAATTGTCTGATTGGCGATGCTTGAATACTTCAAGAGAATCTTCTATTATGGCTTGCAATTGTGCTGAACTTTGCTTTATTTGAAGATGCGTCTTGTTATTGAGGAAGGTCTTCAAATGTTGCTGAAGTAATAATAATTTAATTGTAAGAATAAGTTGGCGAGTCCATGCTGAATCAAGTATCCTAAAGATGTTGACGACTGAAATTTTAATGTCTTGATGAAATAAAGTCGACGGGATTGTAGATCTGAGCTTCGTGAGAAAATAAAGTAGTAGATGAGATCTTCCAGAGAGGATGATGTGTTCCAAAATAGAGAGTGATAGAGAATCTCATGATAAATATATATATTTATTTCTTCGGGAATTTTCCTTCTTCAGCAATAAAACTCGATCATAGATATGAATGATAGATAACGCCCATGTGGAATCAAGCAACTTGAATATGCTCCCTTCTTCAGAAATAAAACTCACAGGTAAGAAATAATGTAGTAGATGAAACCTTCTGGGGAGAATAATGCGTTCCAAGAGAGAAAAAGACCGATAGTCTCCATAGATGATAGATATGTATATTATTTTCTTCAACGATAAAACTTGGCGATATGAACATATAATAAGTAATGGCCAGTGACTTGGGTCTTTGATGTCCGGTTGCTCCAATTTAAAACCTGCAACCACTAATATAACAGTATATCAATGACGATAAATTTTTTCCTAGATGGGACGTTGGCCAGACGCCGACCATCTAGGACTTTTGCCGAGGGATAGCGCATCTCGGGCTTTGGCTGGGGGTGAAAATCATCACGGTCCAACTATGAAAGGGGTAAAAATCGTCCCTGTAGTTGGGTGTTGGCTGGGGTAAGAAGCATCCCAGTCCAACTATCCCTGTAGTTGGTTGTTCGCTTGCTATCCATTAATCTCCCTGGTAGACAAGCTTGTAGGGACCCAATTTTTCTTGGGAATTTGGATGATACTTTGATATATATATATATATATATATATATATATATATATATATATATATATATATATATATATATATATATACTAATATGAGAGGAGTGATATATATACATACTCGCCTTCGTAAATAATGACCGAGAGTGAGATGGGAGAGTGAACAAAGCGCCACGTTTTGACAAAAAAATTATCGGACTGCCACGCCAAACAGTAAATTTTGCCAAAATATCACGCGGCATAATTCGCTACACAGTGTAGCGAATTATGCATGCAACTAATTCGCTACACAGTTTGGCGAAATATGCCACGTCAGAACCATAAATGTCATATGTCAAATTTTGACATTTTGGCATAATTCGCTACCTTAGGTAGCGAATTTCTGAAAATTTGATACGTGGCATTTTTGGATTTGACATGGCATATTTCACTACACTGTGTAGCGAATTATTTGCATGCATAATGTGTAGCGAATTATACCGCGTGACATTTTGACAAAATTTACTGTTAACGTGACAGTCTGGTATTTTTTTTTGTCCAAACGTGACAAAATGGTTATTTCCCGAATGAGAGCTGTCCCGATCGTGTGAGTCTTACCGGCTGCTTGGCGTGATTAATATTTAGTTGGGCCCCGCTCGATTGCACTTCACGTGAATTGATTGGGAAAGTCACGAGATGATAGCATCCATACGACACTGTGCTTAATAGAAAACGCTCCCAGGGATGATGACATTAAAGCAATGAAATGCACAAGACATTATTGCAACATTTGAAAACTTTCCTTCTTCCTGAAGGGTCCCACGTATGATGATTTTTTTCTTTTTCTTGGAGGTTTTTGGTGATGGTCCTTACAGTGCAAAGATGTCAGGAGCTTTGTATACTTTTCTCAAGTCCCACGCTTTTGATTTCTTTTGGAGACAATCGCCACGGGTCCCACAAATTTTGATTTTTCCTTGGTAAAACGCTTCACTTTGCTTCAAATTTGCTTGAACAATGGCGGCCCCACGAAAAAGATGATTGATTGAATGGACAAAGTGACTTGGTGTGGCTTACAGTAAGTCAAAGTGTTAGCATATTAAGCAATATTCTTAATATATATATATATATATATATATATATATATATATATATTAATAAGAATCTCCACATAGTAAGTTTTGATAACTTACTGCCTTCCACATATAAGTTATGCAAGCTTAATACATAAGTTACGAAAGTTACGTAAGTTTTGATACTTACGTGTTTAATATAAGTTTTGATAACTTACATCTTTAATATATATATTGATGACAACCTTCGCGGACCCACGGTGGTGATAGAGATTTGATAAGTAAATTTACTGACATTGAACGACTTCAAGGCGAGAGATTAGAAAGGGCACCAGCTTTGCTCTTCAATTTCTTCTTTTGCTTTTTGTGTGGGGTTCACTAGCATTTTCATTTAGCAAGGTCTATTGATTTGACATGACTTTGATCAACTTGTAGGCCTTTGTTTGTTGTGGGACCCACGAAGAGGTTTTGACTGTAGCTTTGCCCGAGTCTTCACGTTAATTTGTTGATACTTTTATCTAATAGTACGGTAAAAAAAATTAAAATAATACATTTAAATCAACTAATTATGCATTTAATGTTGTTTATCAAATAATTACAGATGTACTACACAATGTGACGCTCCATTTGGGCGTCACATGTGACGCTGAGGCGTCTCACCCTAAGGGGAAGACGCCCAAATGGGACCTCTCTCATGAGGTGGTGACACGTGTCACTTTTTTTTTTCAAAAAACATATTAATTTAATCATAAAACTTCCTAAGGCCATAACTTTTAACTCGAGTATCCAAATCAGGTAATTCTTTTTTTTATTCCACATAACTTTTTGAGATCTACGCAATGACATCTCATTTGATATATTTTATTTCTCACAAACACAATTTTAATTTGCAAGAATGGTATTATAAGAGCGGTTAAACCCAGAAGCCTCTGCGTTCTGGATTTGTGATTTAATATAAATAAATAAATAAAATTTTGATTTGTGATTTAATATAAGCTGTTGGGTTATTATTCGTGGTCTGAAATTAATGATGACTTATGAATGTTTTTCAAAAATAAAATTACCCAATTTTTGTGGTTGCCTCTTGATTGAAACCCAATTTAGACGTGTTGGTAATGTGTCAGGTTTTGACACGTGTTGACACGTGTCACATTTTTAAACTCAGAAGCCTCTGAGTTCAGCGTTTGTGATTTAATACAAAAAATAAATCAAGATTTGATGTGTGATTTAAATTAAAAAAATAAAAAAAAATTATTATCAAATTTTTTTGGTTTGTGATTTAAATTAAAAGTAACAATTATTATTAATAAGGGAAAAAATAAAGATTTGATTTGTGATTTAAACTAAAAAATCAATTTGAAAAAACTGTGTTAATAAAGGAAATAATTAAATAAATATTCTAAATCTCTAAGGAAGAAGGATTACCTGATTTAAATTTAAATTATGTTTGTGAGAAATAAAATATATCAAATGAGATGTCATTGTGTAGATCTCAAAAAGTTATGTGGAATCAAAAAAAGAATTACCTGATTTGGATACTCGAGTTAGAAGTTATGACCTTCGGAAGTTTTATGATTAAATTAATATATTTTTTGAAAAAAATGTGACACGTGTCACCACCTCATGAAAGACGCCTCATTTGGGCGTCTTCCCCTTAGGGTGAGACGCCTCAATTGAGGCGTCACAAGTGACGCCCAAATGGGCCGTCACATTGTGTAGTACATCCATAATTATTTGATAAACAACATTAAATGCGTAATTATTTAATTTAAATGCATTATTTTAATTTTTTTCCCCTAATAGTACCTGTTACTATTTCTTCAACTTATGATGTATCCTGCAAGAGGTTGAAAAATAAATCTTTGGTACTACTACATCTCACCAATCAGAATATTATATATCAATAAAAATCTTTTTTTTTTTCTGGCATATTTTTTTTCTCTCCACTAATGTGTAATGCTCTCATTTGTGGGATGCACTGAATTTAGGTATTATGGTAGCACCCAAGATTTATCCCACGTTATGGATAGAAAATTTTGCTATCAATGTACATTGTGTCAACAGGACATGCACTATTTTTTCTAAAGCTTTGTCAACAGGACACACAAGCTTTGTTGGGCAGCAGCTTCAAGATCCGGATTTGTAAGAAATAATAATATTAAAAGCCGTGCCATATGGTGTGAAGGTGATTGTTGCTCTTTGTCTTTAATATGTATTGATTGATGATTTACAGTAGAAGGTGGAAACTGGGTTGAAGATTGAGCCTGTCCGGACTCCTCGACTGTCTGGTTTTCCTTTTTCTTGTAAATCTGGTTTCCTTTCAGTAGAAAAGAGATGTCTTTGACTCTAACCTAGTGGTTGAGGAGATAGATGCGCAGCCGGTAGATGCAGAAAGCTTCTTCCGCATTTGAGTGGGATTAGGAATTTCTCATTTCGGACAGACGCCACTAATGTATTCATAGTTGCACATAGATGTTTCCTATGAGGGTGAAATATATTGATATAGGGATGTCCATAGTAATCATGGTAGAGATCAAAGCATTAGTGGAGCTTCCCATGTATATGTTCATGGAGGAAGTGTGTGTATGACAGCTTATGAGAAGAGTGGAAAAGAAGAAGATGCCCCCTCCATGTGTGAGGGGGGTATTTAGAAAGGAAAGTCCTCTTTTGGGGTAAGATCGTTGGTCCTCCCTCTGCTGTCCTAAGTAATGTCTTGTCCTTCGACAAGACATGTTACTTCGGTCGGTGTATAGTAAAGGCTTGTTATGGGTGCCCTCTATAATGTTCTAGAATGTGAGCTTTGAGAGGTTGGGCTTATCTGATGGACCTAGTGTAAGTTGAATCCAGAACACATTTTTTTTTTTTTTCAACATGAAGTACGTACTATACACATTTTATTTGGTCCTCCCTCTGTTGTCTTAAATCATGTCTTGTCCTTCGACAGTGTATAGTAGAGGCTGGGCAGGAAGGAAAATGTTCCAGTAGTGAGCCTCCATGACTTGCTATGGGTGCCCTCTAGCATATTTTAGAATGTAGACTTTGAGAGGTCTGATGGGCCTACTATAAATTGTATGCGGAACACATTTTTTATTTTATTTTTTTCAACATCAAGTACGTACTCTACTCTAGGAAAGAGAAAATCGCTAGCCTATACTGCAATTATCATGAGTTTGCTTATTTTAGTTTACTTTATATTTTTTAAAAATAAAAAGCATCAGCCTAACAGCGACCGTGACACTAAGAGCACAAAAATTAGGGGTTTATTACCGTACTAATGACATTTTTTAGGAGGAAGGTTATATTTATATGTGCAATTTATTTTCGTTTATAACTTCTTATAATCATATTTTAACTATTAATTTTTGTCACTCAACAATTATTATTTATTATAATTTAATAATTAATTAATGAATTTGATTTGAAAAAATAATAACCGTTATTTGTCAAAAATCAACCGTACTAAAAAATGATTGTAAACATAAATAAATTGTAAATATACCATCATCTTTTTTTATATATTCCACTTGGTTTCTATTATCGAAATAATACAGATAAACGCATTTTATATGTGTGCATGTTTGAAAATAGATTCATTCATGTTAAAAAAAGATATCATACGATGATGTGAGCAATAATAATAGAAGAGAGATATTATTACTATCAAAATTTTCTACTACCAACTCATTATCTATCTAATCATCATTGGATCAACATTTTATTTTATTTTTAAAAACTTTTTAACATTCTCTCTTTGATCCAATGGTGATTAGATATGTAGTAAGTTGATAATAAAAATTTTTGATAATAAAAATATCCTCTCGTAATAATAATATGATCTTAAATCAATGATGATACAATATAGGATAGAAAAAATATTAAAATTAATAATTATTAAATCATAATCATTAATTTATCATTCAATGATTATAATTGTCATCCTATTATATTTTTTTAAACAAGATCTATTTCCGTTAACGAACGTTGCGTCTAAGACCAACCACATACACGTCTGATGTGTCAAAAAATGAGACACGCATGTGTGTCAGTATCGCGTCATTTGCAACACCGCTCTGGAGCACCGCGTCGAGACGCACAGCATGCATGCAGTAACGCATTTCTGTCAACATAATCTTGCACTTTCTTTGTTTTCTTCTCTTTTTTTAATTATTGAGATCATATTATTACGAGTAGAGATATTCTTACTAACAAAATTTTCTACTACTAACTAAGGAGAAAGAATGTTAAAAAAATTGAAAAAAGAGAAAATGTTGATCCAATGATGATTAGATAGGTAGTAAATTGGTAGTAAAAAATTTTAATAGTAAGAATATTCCTCCTTTATTATTATTATTATTATTACTCTGTTTCAGTTTTGTTTCTATCTGTTTCCAAAAAGCAAGAACTAGTATTGTTATGGAAAGCAAAAGTTGAGACTACATACAACAGTTATATGCAAAACACAAGCTGGCAGATCTGGTATTATTTTCGTGGCTACCTTCACCTGCAACATTTATGTATATCTCAGAAATCAATTTCGTAAAAAAATAAAAAAAATTAATATTTACTATTATAATTTTTTCTACAAGATAGTTGAAAAAAGAAAAGCTTTCTTGCATGAGCCCTGTTGCTTTGATTGAAAAGAAGGTGCAACATTTGCAAAACAAATTTAACGCATGAAGAGAATGGGAGAGGAAACCTGGCGCAGGGGAGGAGGGAAAGGAGCGGAGGTTATGGAAGTTGGACGTGGTGAACTGGTGACAGTACAAACGCGTTTGGAGTCAGAGACGTGCCACAACCAGATGCGTGTCAAACAAAAACAATTTGTGGTGCTTGATGCCATGCTTCCCCAATGTCTGCATCATCCCCACGAAAGCCCTAATTGATCGTCATCCAAAATAGAAAGATGAAGAAAGCAGAAACAAAACTAATCATTTTTTTTTTTTAATATTTCAATTTGTTCATCGCCTTCGCGATTAGTCCGGAAGGATCAGGATTAAAGTCAAAAGATGATCGAACACATGCTCTTATCCCATGCGCTCAGTTCCCACACCCAACTAAGTGCTCAGTTCCCACACCCAACTAAGTGACTCTTTGGATAAGTATAAGCTACTTATCAATATAGGTTAGGTTAAATAAATTTTGGGAAAAGATCTTATAATGAAAAGTTCTTTTTTTATAACGAAGAAAAAAAAGCTGAAAACTAAAAGTTTGTAGGAGTTTTTTTTAAGCTCTTATATGTTTTTCTTAGATTGTGTGCTTTTTTAATGAAGAGTTATAAAGATAGAGAAAGATATTTTCTTGAAACATATGTTTTTAATTAATTTTTAAGCTAAATTCTTTATTTAATTACCAAATAACTTTTAACTTCTTTTTTAAGCTCTTTAATTTATAAATAAATTCTAATTTTAAAAAACAAGAGGATTCAAATAGACTCTAAGTTACAACCATTTGATAGCTTTTAAGTCTTAAATTTGAGCATTAAAAAAAATCTGAGAAGTCCGCTAAAATTGAGTGGAAACAAGAAGAGAGAGAAGCATAGAAGCGGCGTAACGGTGAGGCCGAAAAATGTTGAAAAGTATTCCATTTGGTGGGAATTCAAAAATATCACTCACCCCGTGATGGTATTATGAGAAAGGATTTTGCTTCGCAAATTATTTTTTTGGAAAATTAATTTTTTGGGAAATCTTTTTATAGTTCTCGTAGCAAACATAAATAAATATAATTTTCAAAGTCAATTTTCCGAGAATCTAAAATTTACCAACGTGCCAAATATCTCTGATGTACTGTATAAGGTATACTATTGTGATAAAGAAAAACAACTATTCAATATATTTTCAAGCATCTACCCTAGGATTACGTATATAGATGGGAATATGGTCTTTGCTAGGCTTAACATAATATATTTTGTAAAATAAGTGGAGGCTTTAAAAAAAAGTCCATTCACAGAGCAAAACCATAGATTTATTTTTACTATATCTGATATATCAAGTATTATTGATTTTAAACAAAATAAATAATTTTTAATGATTTTAATTAATACAATAATATTATTTTATTTTCAAATTTTAAGAAGTTTATATAGCATAATAAAATAAGGGCAATCATTTTAATTTTAAATATAGATGAAACCAAATCAAATTTATTTAAGGAAAAGTTTAAAAATTCCCTCATGATCTTCTTTACAATCACTTACCATCCTATTGTTTTTTTTTCATCATTTATTCCCCTGTGTGTTTTCCATCCAATCTATCTTCCAATCAACCCCATTTAAAAATTAAATTAGACTATAAATTTTATCCTTATAAAAAAAATCTTTGTAGAGAAAAAATTTTTATACAGCTTCTTAGGGGATGTTTGGTATCCAAATTTTTTTTGGATTCCTTGGCAAGTTGGCTCTGGAGACTTGGAAGTCTGTGTTTGGTAGCCTAAATAGCAGTTTTTTCCCGGAAACAATGTTGCTTGTTATTTTCATTTCATGTGTAAAACATAAGACGGAGAACATGTAAATAATTCCATTGAATACATGGCTTATTGATTTGCCCAGGAAGTAACAAAAGGACCAAAATATTATAGAGGATAATAACCATGCTTTTTGGCTTACTATCTCTAAGCAAATTGGCTTCGTCAAATGAAATGGTCCTCGTTCTACAAGGTTGAGGCTCTTAAGTACAAAGATCAAAAGAAATGGTTCGTCCTTCTGCAAAATTTTGCTATTTCTAGCTATAAAATGAATAAGACTTTAACAATTCCAGAGAGAAAAAGAAAAGAAATTTGATGTGTTTGTAGCAAATGGTTACTTCTTCATCTCGAAAATAAAAATGAGTAGAAGAAGAAACAGAGACAACAAAACAGAAATATAAAGATAGAGAGACAATGAAATTGAAGGAACAAGTATAAAAGGTGAGGTTATTTTATCATATGGAAGATGAGTAGAAGAAGAAACATGGACAACAAAACAGAAATATAAAGATAGAGAGATAGAGAAATTGAAGCAACAAATAAAAAAGGTGAGGTTATTTTACGAAAATAACCTCACATTCCCACTAATATTTTACGATCAACTAAACACACATAAATCACAAAATTCCGGGAAAATTGGGTCATACCAAACAACTTTTTAGTAATATTTCAGTAAAATATATTTTCAATTATATTCCAGTAATCTATTGTTCCCAGGTAAATAAAAATTTCTCTTCTACCAAACGCCCCCTTAATTCTTCATGTATATATTTTTGGAATAGATTATTCTACTTACTTTTATTTCATCCGAAGAAAAGAAAATTACTTTTTAAATTTTTTGAATAGACATTTAAAAAAAAACTTATTGCAAAAAATTCTACAATAATATTTTTTTTAATCATTCGTCAATATTAATTTAGTTAGAAGTTACGATAAAACATTTCCAAGATGCATAAGTTATTTTTAACTTTTAAAAGACTAATTTTTATTAGTTTTAATTTATGAAAATAAGTTCAAAATGATTTGCATGAATTTCAAAAGCTATTGTGACAGCATCAACTTTTTTTTTTCGTCATTCCAATTTCGTCTAAAGTGAACTAAAATACTTCGCAAATGATTATAATTTATAGTTTTATACCAAAACTCATCCCGAGTGAAACCAAAATACTATTGAACTTACACTCTTGAATAACAAAATACAATCATCAGATGAATCTAATAAAAAAGAAAACAATTAAAATGTAAAGAAATAAAAATCAAATAATAATAGCTCATTTGACGCATGAGATCTAAGTACATGTGCCAAACAAGATTGGCTCTGTGGTTTATCAAAAAAATAAAAAATGAAACTAACAAGAAAGAGTAAAGTTTGCTGGATGGATTTATCCTTGCGTCCCTGACTCACTCGCCGCCGTGAAAGCAATGCAGATGGATTCATCTTCCGACGAAGAAGATGACCGCCACAACCTCATCGACCAGAACGAGAGGAAGCGTCGGTCTCATCTTCCTCCTCCAACCACCGCCACCACCGCATTCCACATCGAAGATTCCAGCTCGCGATTCCGGCGCTTCGATTTCAAGCTCCAGAAGAGGTACATTATCGCCATTCTCGCTCTCTTCATCGTGCTCCTCTTTTACTTCGTCACCGATCTCCACGGCGCCTCCTCCATCAAGCTCGATTCAGTGAAGGAATCTGAATTGCGCGCCATTTACCTCTTGCGCCAACAGCAATTAGGGCTTTTAACCGCTTGGAATCGCACATTTCAATCCAATGCTTTGAACTCGAATGGCTTCGAGGATCTGAAATCTGCGCTGTTCAAGCAGATCTCCCTCAACAGAGAGATTCAGCAGGTTCTGTTGAATCCTTATAGGACAGGGAACTTGATTGAGCCTGAATTTGATTTTGGAAACACTAGTTTGGGTGGTGTCGGTTATGATAGGTGTAGAACAGTGGATCAGAATTTATCACACAGAAGAACCATTGAGTGGAACCCTAAAGATGGTAAATTTTTGCTTGCTATATGCGTTTCAGGTCAGATGTCAAACCATCTGATTTGCTTGGAGAAGCACATGTTTTTTGCTGCTCTTCTTAATAGGGTTTTGGTGATTCCTAGTTCCAAAGTGGATTACCAGTATGATAGAGTTGTGGATATTGATCGCATCAATAAATGCTTGGGAAGAAAAGTGGTGATTTCTTTTGAAGAGTTTTCCAATGTTAAGAAGGATCATTTGCACATTGATAAGTTTCTGTGTTATTTTTCTCGGCCTCAACCTTGTTTTCTAGATGAAGGGTGGTTGAAGAAGTTGAGTTCTTTGGGTTTGTCAATGAGTAAACCCGAGCCTGTTTGGGATGATGAAGATACCCGGAATCCAAAAAAGAAGACGGTTCAGGATGTTGTGTCTAAGTTTTCGTACGATGTTGATGTTATGGCAATTGGGGATGTGTTCTATGCTGAAGTGGAGCAAGAATGGGTGATGCAACCAGGTGGGCCAATTGCTCACAAATGCAAAACTCTGATTGAGCCTAACCGCCTTATATTGCTTACTGCTCAGCGTTTTATTCAGACATTCCTGGGAAGGAACTTCATTGCATTGCATTTTCGAAGACACGGATTTTTGAAGTTCTGGTGCGCTCTTTTTTCCTTTTTTTTTTATAATTAATCTCTGATAATGGACATATAAATTGATGACCTTAGAATGGTATGTTAACTGTAAACTTTTCCTGCATGATCTGCATGTTTTCTGACAAGTGAATTGCTAACTGCAATTCCATGGCTCATGAACATGATTAAGAAAAGGGCAACCTGATCCAATAAAGCTCCCAGGCTGAGTAGTGTCTACAATAGGCAGTCTTAGTGTGATGACAGCACCAACTATGGTGACAACACCAGCCTAGTGTGTAAACTTTTATTGTATGAGGTTGTCCTCATGAGTCATGACTATTGTAGTATACATATATATTTTTTTTCATGCTCAACGTAATCTCCTTGAATTAAATGCTAAAAACTATGCATGTAAGGCATCTGCCTCAGAGAATTTGTCCTGCAATTTTTTCCCCTTTTTCCTTTTCCCATCATATTGCCTCTAATGATCCATTTTAATGTTTACAGTAATGCTAAAAAACCAAGTTGCTTTTACCCCATTCCTCAAGCTGCAGATTGCATCTTGAGGGTGGTTGAAAGGGCCAATGCACCTGTTATTTATCTTTCTACGGATGCAGCAGAAAGTGAAACTCGTCTGCTTCAGTCACTAGTTGTGCTGAATGACAGGCCTGTTCCACTTGTAATACGCCCAGCTCGTAATTCAGCAGAAAAATGGGATGCTTTGTTATACAGGCATGGTATTGAGGGAGATTCACAGGTGAGATGACAGTGCTTCATTCTATTTTCATGTGGTTTTAAACTTAAGTCAGCGTTGTAATGACCTCAATTCACCATTCATATCTGGTCCTTCGATTGTTAAAAATAAATTAATAAAAGTGTTAATAAGATTACGTATATCTTTTAATCATGCTTCCATTTTGTGTTTGCAATTGTGTGCTGCATTTTCTGGAAAGATTCTTGGCCTTTTCTTTTGGCCTTAAGGTTGACATTATCTGAAGCTCTAAGTCACCCTTTGAAGTTAGTAAATGAATTTAATAATTCCCATTCTATCATTCAAGTCATCAACATTTTACTTTCAGGTGAATGAAAGTTTAAGAACTTTAGGCCCTATGGTATTCAACTTTGTTGGTTTCAGTTGTCCACTTGTCCTGCAGTAGTATTGGCTTCAGCTTGGGAATAGAGGTTTAAGAACACTGGGCCACAATTTCTGTTTATTTAGTGTAATCACTGAAAAATTTGCATAGGCTTATAATAAAATACTCTAATCCTAGTTGCAAACTTCTAATTACATGGTTCTTTCCTCCCAACAACTTGCTCTAATCCTTTTTATGTGCTGACTACTCTTGTTTAATATCTTTTTGTTGACGTGCATTATGAATATTTTAAAACTGAAGGTGGAAGCTATGTTGGACAAGACTATATGTGCCATGTCTAGTGTATTCATTGGAGCCTCCGGTTCCACTTTCACCGAAGACATCCTGCGGCTGAGAAAGGACTGGGGATCAGCATCGTTGTGTGATGAGTACCTTTGCCAAGGTGAAGAACCAAATGTTGTAGCGGAAAATGAATGAAGATAAAGACGGTTTTCTTGTGCTGTGACTCAGGGCCTGACACGTATTTGGCCAATGATAGGTTTTATTGGTTGTCAATGTGAGTAGTCATGTATAATAATAGAATTAGCGATTTTATTGATAAGGTTTGCTTGTTATATATATTCTTTTATCACAATCATTATAATTTGTAAGATCTACACATCGATCTTGAATTGACCGCAAAGCAATTGTGGCATTTCAACATCCCAATTTCTCTTTTCTCAGGGTAAATGGAACCTATTATTGGAACCTTTGTATTAATAAGAATGATCTTAGATTTGTGGCACTATTCCTCCCTAATCAAACTCTACCTCTTATGATTTCACTCATTTCATTTTAGGCAATAGAAAAAGGGGCAACTTGGTGTTATGAAGAAGTGCGAAGAACTACTATATCATAACATTATTGGAGACTGCTGTGGACTATTACAATTGGCAGTTTGGTTGTTGATTCATATATCAAAGTGAAAGAATCAAATTACTTAAAACCATATTTGTTATTTAACACTGTGAACTGTGAAATGAGAGACAGCTTGTGCCTGCTTTCCATGTATGAGGCTTTTCTCGGTGGTCTTTTCTTGGTTAGAATTTCATTTTTAATATTGCAGCTATCCATCCCTGTTTGACAGAACCAGAGTTGCTTTTCTGTAATTATTTATAGATTTTATTAAAATTTTATTCCCTATTTTATGTCTGTGGAATAATTTCCATTTGAAAAGCACATGTGGGAACATGATGTGGATGAAAAGAATAAGAAAATTTGGCATGACAGTTTTGCTTATTTTAGCTTTTATGACAATTACAATGTTTTTGCAGTTTGAATGCTCAACTTGTTCTTCGAAGACTAAGACATATTGTGATACAACCCACCCCAAGAAAGAGAAATTACAGAATACAAAACTTAGATTTAAAGAGAAAACAACGTGTAATACTGATATATCAACAGTACAGAGAATTGATACAAACTACTACACTGGAAATCAGCAACTGATACAAGGTAAAGTAAAATGGAATAGCAATGACAGAATAGTGATAAGAGATAACAACGCAGAGAAAAGAAATGATACAGTAGAGCAATTGAAGAGGCTGTACACTCTCCCAAGTCCCATGACCCACTCCCAATTTCAGATGATTCTCACGCTCCTTGCCCTCTACTATTTATTCAGCTTTTTCCTCCATTTCTTGATAACCGTTTTCTGTTTAGTCACACCTAATAACCCATCAATTTCTTTTCCGAAAGTTCCCTTAAGGGTGGTATCTTATCATATTGCTATGAGGTAATTCTTTCTTTTTCTCCTTAACGTGGAATTTACTCAGCTTGTGATTTAATTCTAAATGTTAATCATTGTCTGCGTGTGAACTGTTATCTGTTTACAGGGGAACAATTATCCACTGGAAATACTTATATGGTTCAATTTCGTTGATTCTATTGACCTCTGCATTTAGCGTACGAATTTGTTGAGTGAATGTTAACTACTGATGTATTATTGCTTTTGGGAAAATTTCCAACATTATGTGTTTTTGCTCTTTAATATTTAATTCTTTCATTGCTTCTATTGATACCCATTGGTCTTAATTTTTCATTGCAGGTTTTACCTTTGCGTAATTTCCCATTCTTCTGGGTTTTATTCCGCAGTTATTTTCATTGGAGAGCTCTTCAAGCGTATACTATTGCTAAATTTGCGTAGTACTTGCAATCAGTTCTTTTCCACCTCCTGTCATTCGTGTTAATTTATCTGTTTTGCTGTCTTAATCAGGGATTTTCTACTGCTCATGTCTGTCTGTCTCATCTTTCTGATTTCATTTGACAGTGCCCTGGTTGAGAGCGAGCCTTAAAGCAACGGTAAGTAGCTTCTTGTCACCGAAAGATCACATGTTGGAGTCTGGAAAATAACTTCTTTGTAAAAATACAAGGATAAGGTCCACCAATAAGGTCTTTCTATTGGCTAGTGGGGTTTGAACCAATATCTTGGGGTTTGAACCAATATCTTTGTGGAGTATAAACCAAACCCTTAATTGTGCCCATCTTTATTGGCTATGTTTTTAATTTTTAAATATAGAAGAAACCAAATCTAAATAATTTATATAATTTAATTTATGATTTTAATATTTTTACAGTGAATCTAGATAAGTTATCTAGATTTATTCTCAAAATGATATCATTTTGGGTTGAAAGATTAAAAAAATTATAATTTTAAAGATCATTATAACCTTAGAATAAATTATAATTACAAAAATATCTTAATTTTTGCCAAAAAATAACGGCATTTTGACCTCAATACAAACATAATTGCAAAGAGACTGTTTCCTGAATTTAAACTCATAACCTTTTGGTCATAAAGGAACAGTTAGTTTTACCATTATTCTGGTTCGTCCCTTTAATCTCAATACACATAAATAACTTATTTGCATCTATGGATAAAAAAACAACCTTAATTTATTTAGATGCCTGACTCGACCCATTTAATCTAGGATCCTACAGAGTACAGACTATTGCCATTCTCGTCACGAAATACTTAACACTTTAAACAAACATTCCAACATGAAAAAACAAAACACTCTTGTGTACTGGCCATGTGTTAGCCAACCCTTTTCTGGATCCTCACCGGGAATCCACCTTCCATTTGGGACGTCAAGAAGCAAATGAAGTTGGGCTCCACCCCTTCCGACGCCGCTGGCACCACCTTGAACCGCCTCAGGACGCCAGCCACCACCCTCTTCATCTGCAGAAACGCCATTTCCTTCCCCAAGCAAATCCTGGGACCTGCTTGAAACACGGGATAACTGAAGGGATCCCTTGTAACGAAGCTCCACTTACCAGAATGAGCCTTCTCTAACCACCTCTCAGGCCTAAACTCAGCCCAATCATCACCCCAAATACTATTCATCCTCCCCATCGCGTACACGTGATACACTATCATCATCCCCTTCTTCACTACAGTTCCGTCCGGCAAAACGTCGTCGTCAACCGCTTCTCTCTCACTATGTTCTTGGCAAATTCACTCACTTCCGAGACCGCGATTCACATTTGCTTTTCTGACCCTATGTCTAGTTTTCTCTTGATTTTTCCAGACAATGGGTAACGGTTTGCGGAACCGTTGGCCGCTGATCTCTGTTGCTTCTTCAAATGCTTGCGCGAACTTGCTGCTACGTTCAATGGACGCCGCCAGCTATTCTGGATCATACCCAAACGCGATTTTGCAAATGTTGTCGAACGCGAATCGTTTGAGGATGGCTTGGAAATCAAGAGTTTTGTCTTGGGCTGCTGCTGCTGAATCGAGAATGGGGACGAGGTGGTCGGAGAGCTCCACGTCCACCACATGTTCGACGAATTTGCGCAGTGACTGTGTTGAATTCGTGGCTGGCAACTTGCCTCTTAAACTTCCAGTTATCGCCGTTGAATTCGTCGGCGTTGAAGATTCCAGTGCCAAGAAAATCAGAGAGGGTTTGAAGAATGTTGTTTCCTTTTTGGTAAATGGAGAACCTTGTCTTGAGAATGTGTTGTACGGTGGCGGGGTTGCCGGTGATAATTTGTCGGAAGCCTAAGAGGCGGTGGAGGGTGAATGTAGTAGCTGGTGAGATTTGGACAAAATCGGATAACCATTGCAAACGGCGGTTGCCTTGTGCTTTGAGGGCTAAGTAGGAACCAATCAGTGGATACGCTTTTGGGAGTGTAACGGTGGGTGAAGGACCTATCTCCTTCTTCTGAGAAGAAAAAGAGTACAGGAAGGATTAAGAAAGGAGGTAGCAGCTGCAAAAGCATCTGAATCATTCTCGTTAGTTCTGACAGAGTATAACAGCTTACAATATTTAATACTAATTTCAAACTGTAGTGTGGAGATGTTCAGTTGTATTTGTAGGTTTTTCAATGAGAAGTTAAGTGTATATATATTGTGTCTGTGGCATGATGCATGATGCATTTTGCATTTTTCAATGCTCAGTTGTATCTTTTTGAATGAGAAATTTAGTGTATATGTATGTTTCTGTGGCACGATCCAGATATTTGATAGCATTGTATTTTAGATTATTTGGATTTTACTCGTTACCCATAGCCAGCGTGCATCGGTGATGTGCAGATAGATTTGGCATCTGGATTACTAGTTACCCGTATTTCAGTTAGAATAGTCATTTACTTACGCAAGCAAATCCGTCTTTTTTTAACTTGTCACCTGACGAAGTCAGTCACGGTAACCGCGTGCGCTGTCCTATATTTTTTGTACTTTGATTGACATGGCAAGTATGATACAGAAAATAATATAACTGCATTCCCATTTGTCGTTGAAGATAAAATGAAGTTATATTCAATTGTTGAATTCGAATTGAAAGAGTTTACCTTTCTGCAACATGGAGAGAAAGAGTGTCGACGATTCACTACTGGAATAACGATGGAGAAATAGAAGAACCATCATACCCTGTTCAGAGTTTAAGTTCACATGGGATATTGTCCTGTCCCAGGGATACAACATTACCCTTATTAGTTCAATCATTTTACTTTAAATATTTTGATTTTTTAAGTGAATGTTGAATTTTAAAGAGTAGTAGAAATTTGAGTTTGAATGTGAGAAATTTTTAGGTGAACCTTTTTACTTTAGGCACTCAAATTAGTTTTTGATGTGTTTAAAGGCGTGTCTGCATAGTTTTACATTATGTCAAATATTGCATAGTTTGTACGTGTGGGATATCCTCCCTCTAAGTTTTATATATGTATGATCTATTTGAGAGCAAGTGTTTTCTTTAACATTCAACATCAACATCACCTTTATCTCAAATTAATTGGGGTCGGTGGTAGATGAACCCACATGAGAGATATAAAAATGTTGAAAAAATAAATAAATAAATAAATAAATAAAAATGTATATGAATATATAAATAAATAAAAGTGAAAAAGAAAGGGACAAGAAGAAGTGGGGGAAATGAAGGGGAAAAGGACTAAAAAGGGACCATCTGGAACATAGGAATAACCACGGGTCTAACCCTCCACCATACTTATAGCTTTTCTCCATTCCGTTCTAAGACATACCGTCCGCCAATCTATATCCCACTCCATTAAATCTTGTTTTACTACCTTCCCCCAAGTAAGTTTCGGCCGACCTCTGCCTCTTTTTGTGTTGAGCTCTTGGTAACAAACTTCTGTTCTTACAGGAGCATCCAGGGGCCTTCTCATCACGTGCCCAAACCACCTCAATCTATGTTCTCTCATCTTCTCGGCAACCGGTACTACTCCGACCTTTCGTCGAATATCTTCATTTCTTATCTTATCCATCTTTGTGTAACCACACATCCACCTTAGCATCCTCATCTCTGCTACTCCCATCTTATGCTCATGTTGCCTATGTGCTGGCCAACATTCCGCTCCATAAAGCATTGCCGGTCTTACTGCCGTTTTATAGAATTTTCCTTTTAACTTAAGGGGGATTTTGCGGTCACACAAAAACCCAGATGCACTGCGCCATTTCATCCACCCTGCTCTGATTCTATGATTAACATCCTCATCAATCTCTCCACCTTTTTGTAAAATGGAGCCCAAGTATTTAAAAGCATCTTTTTTGGGTACCTCTTGACCAATTAAATGCACGGGCTCTTGGTCCCCATCTCGTACCAGAGAAAACTCACACTTTAGATACTCAGTCTTGCTTCGACTTAATGTGAATCCTTTGGATTCCAATGTGCTTCTCCACAATTCAAGTTTTCTATTAACACCCTCCTTGCTCTCATCAATAAGCACAATATCGTCTGCAAAAAGCATACACCATGGCACTTCCTCTTGAATATCTTTTGTTAGTTCATCCATAACTAAGGCAAAAAGATAAGGACTTAGAGCCGACCCTTGGTGTACACCAACCGTGATAGGAAAATAACTTGATGTTCCGTTACAAGTTTTAACACATGTAGTAGCCCCATCATACATATCCTGGATTGCCTTTACATACTTTGATGGAACCTTTTTCTTCTCCAGAACCCACCATAAAACTTTCCTTGGAACCTGATGGGCCCTTAAGGCCATTTAGCAAGTTTTATAAACGTAGGGGAACAAAGACAGCAGCCCAAGTTGGTAACAAGAGGGATAAAAGCCCAAAGGAAGTGGAAGTTGATGACAAGAGTGATAAAAGGCCAAAAGTGGTGGATGCAGCCCAAATGAGCAGCAGTGGCCCAGATGTGGTGAAAAGCAAGGAAGGAGTGCACAAGCAAAGTGAGAAGAGAAACAACGAGGCGCGGAATGTTAATCACAAGCAACAGCATTCGGTTAGTAAGGAAGACACGTGGCAAGCTATGAATGGAGAGGGTTATGTGGGAGAAGGAACCGTGGAGAGGGGAATAAGAGGGACGGTTAGAGAGGAGTGAGGGGGGAGAATTTGTGAGTGGGAGTAGCACCTGAACTGTTGGTTCAGTGTGGAATGGGAAAATATGCATTTATGTGTAAGCGGATGAACATGAGTGGGCATTCATGGAGTCTGTGCTAATTTCTTCTTACTTGTAATTTCGGTATTTGGGTTGGTTGTGTGTAAGGGCTTGTCCCTAAATCTTTCTAATTCAATAAAGTCTGTCGTTATTGTCATTTCATTATTCATCTTACAACCATAAACGTTGAATTGTTGGAATTGTCTTAGCAATACCACTGGTGCCATTAACTTGGTATCAAAGCTCTTTACCTGGGAAGTTGTGGATGGTGTCGACCAGAAACATGGAGCATCGGATGGAAGCGTTGGAAGCGAGGGTGGCTGGGACGGAGGAAGGAATCCACCGAATCGAGGCAAATTTGACGGTGATGATGCGTACACTCCAGGAGCTGGCAGCTGCGGGTAACCAGGGGCAAGGTGATTGTGGAGGAGGAGGCAATCAAGAGGAGGGGAATGGAGATCTTCATCGTTTGATAAGAGATGAAGGGAGGATGAAGAGAGTAGAAGTCCCCTATTTCAATGGAGATGATCCGTTTGGGTGGATTTTCCGAGCGGAAAGGTATTTTCGAATCAATCACATCCCAGCCGAAGAACAGGTAGAGACGGGGTCCATATGCTTGGAGGGTCGAGCATTAAGTTGGTTCCAATGGTGGGAGCCAAGAAATCCGGCGTTGAACTGGGAGGGTCTTCGGAGCGCAATCTTACAACGGTTTCACGTGTCTTCAACGGGGAACCCATATGAAGCTTTGATGGGGCTGCGACAGGAAGGGACGGTGGCTGAATATAGAGAGAAGTTTGAGATTCTCTCAGCACCATTGAGGAATGCTCGCGATGACATGATGCAGGCCGCGTTTCTCACGGGTTTGAGGAAGGAGATAAGAGCTGAGGTGAGGCTGCACTCACCCACCGATTTGAATCAGACAATGATTTTGGCTCAGAAGGTGGAAGACAGGGAAAAGGAGCTGGGAAGAGTGGTGATGGATTGGAATGGGACGAATGGGCTTGGAAAGGGGTATATGGGCCGTTCAGCCTTAACCAATAAAAATGGGCCCAATCGTACTGGGCCGTTTGCAAATGGCCCAACTGCCCAAGTAAATAACGTTGCGCAAACGGGCAACTCTTCAATGGCAAGTGTGAGCCCTAATTTCCAAAACACGAGTGCCACGACTTCAGGGACGAGCGGTGCGTCTGTCGGCAGCGGAGTGGGGTCGAATCGCACAAACTATCGGAGGTTGAGTCAAGAGGAGATGGACGATCGACGGCGGAGGAACACGTGCTTCAAGTGTGATGCTCCTTTCGGCCCTGGACATGTGTGTCAGTATGATCAGTTTCGGTTGCTGATTCTGGGCGAAGGAGAGAAGGAGATCGTTGGGGAAGAAGTGCCGGAGGTGAAGGACGAAGGACAGGAGGAAACGATTCAGTTGAGTATGCATAGCGTTGTGGGATGGACGACGAACAGATCCTTGAAGTTGTGGGGTCAGCTAGGGACGCAACGGGTGGTGGTGTTGATTGATACCGGTGCTACTCACAATTTCATAGCGGAGAAGTTGGTGGGAAAGCTCGGGTTGGCCATCGATGAGACCCGCGGTTCCAAGGTCGCGGTGGGTGACGGCCATCAAGTCAGTAGCAAGGGGGTTTGCAGGGGACTCTGTCTGGAATTACCAGGTTTGTCTTTAACCCAAGATTTCTTTGTTTTCAATTTAAGTGGGGTGGATCTGGTCTTGGGATTTACTTGGTTGGAGGAGCTCGGGAATATTCGAGCAAACTTCAAGGAGCTGTTGCTAGAGATTCCGTGGGAGGGGAAGACGGTCCGATTGCAAGGAGATCCGGCTTTGTCATGTCAACAAGTGTCAAGCAAAGGGGTGAGTCGGTCTTGTAAAAAAAAAGAAGAGAGCTTCTACGTCCAGTTGGGGTTGATGTCGTTGAACACCAACTCTTTGGAAGGGATGTCTTCCCAAGTAACAGCTTTGATTCAAGAGTTTCAGATAGTGTTTCAGTTGCCATCAGAACTACCTCCTAGTAGAGGTTGTGATCACCAAATCATCTTGACAAAGGGAGCGGAGATCCCCAATGTGAGGCCTTACCGTTATCCTCACTATCAGAAGGAGGAAATTGAGAAGTTCATCAAGGAAATGTTAACAGCAGGCATGATTCGGCCCAGTAGCAGTCCTTACTCTTGTCCCTTGATCATGGTTAAAAAGAAGGATGGTAGTTGGAGGTTTTGTGTGGACTACCGAGCTTTAAATAAAGTGATTGTCACTGATAGGTTCCCAATTCCGGTCATCGATGAACTCTTGGATGAATTGAATGGTGCTGGAATTTTTTCCAAATTGGACTTGAAGTCAGGGTACAATCAGATATTGATGAGGGTGGAGGACATTGACAAGACAGCTTTTCGCACACACGAGGGGCACTATGAGTACTTAGTAATGCCGTTTGGGTTAAAGAATGCTCCATCAACATTCCAATCGTTGATGAATGCTATATTTAAACCCCATTTACGAAAGTTCATCTTGGTATTCTTTGATGATATTTTGGTTTATAGCCAAAATGAACAGCAGCATGTTGCTCACCTTCGTGTAGTGCTGGACATATTAAAGCAACAGAAGCTCTTTGCTAATTACAAGAAGTGTAGTTTCGGTCAGGAGGAGTTGGAGTATTTGGGTCATGTGGTATCCAAAGATGGGGTCAAAACAGACCCACAAAAGCTACAAGCTGTCCAAATGTGGCCTGTGCCTCGGAATTTAAAGGAGTTACGGGGGTTTTTGGGCCTCACGGGGTATTATAGGAGGTTTGTGAGGAGGTACGGTCATGTAGCTAGACCTCTCACACAATTGCTGAAGAAGGACTGTTTTTTATGGGGTGAGGAGGCTCAAAAAGCTTTTGAGTTGCTTAAGGCTGAAATGGTTAAGTTGCCCACATTAGCCTTACCTGACTTTGAGGAAACTTTTGTTGTTGAAACGGACGCGTCAGGCATAGGTATGGGGGCTGTCCTTATGCAAAAGGGGCGTCCTATATCATTTTTGAGTCAAGCATTCTCTGATCAAGCTAAAACACTGTCTGTGTATGAGAGGGAACTGAAAGCTATTGTGTTTGCCGTCCATAAATGGCGGCATTATTTGTTGGGAAATCACTTCATTATCAGGACTGATCAACGTAGTCTCAAGTACTTGACGGAGCAACGGTTGATAGCGGAAGGCCAACAGAAATGGATAGCAAAATTGTTGGGGTTTGATTTTGAGATTCAGTTTAAACCAGGAGTGGATAATAAGGCTGCGGATGCTTTATCTAGGGTAATGGCATGCAAGGAGCTGACGTTGATCAGCAGTCCAGATCTTCATGATATTGCTGATGAGGTGCTGTATGATTTGACTACCAAAAAAATCATCACGGAAATATTACGGGATCCTCAAGCCCATCCGGGATACCATGTGTTTAAGGGCTGTTTGTGGTTCAAGAATAGACTGGTGTTGCCCAAATATTCGGCACAGATTCCGGCAATATTATCCGAATTTCATTCTTCTCCTTTAGGGGGACATTCGGGGGAATTGCGTACGTACAAGCGCATTGCTGCTGTTTTTTATTGGAAGGGCTTACGAAGGATGGTCGCTGACTTTGTACGACAGTGTGGAGTTTGCCAGCAACAGAAGTATGAGGGTTTGTTACCAGCAGGATTATTGCAGCCGCTACCAGTGCCGGAAAGGGCATGGGAGGATATTTCCATGGATTTTATTGGAGGATTGCCTAAATCACAAGGGGTGGATACCATTATGGTGGTGGTAGATCGGATGACCAAATATGCTCATTTCGTCACATTGAGCCATCCTTTTCATGCTCATATGGTGGCGGAATTATTTGTAAAAGAAATTGTTCGTTTACATGGGTTCCCAAAATCCATTATTTCGGATAGGGACCGGGTGTTTATGAGCATGTTTTGGAAGGAGTTGTTCAAGATGTCAGGTACTAAGCTTCGATTCAGTTCGTCTTATCATCCCCAAACGGATGGACAATCAGAGGTTGTGAATAGGACAGTTGAGACTTATTTGCGGTGTTTTATTAATGGGCATCCCCGTGGTTGGGCTAAGTGGGTGTCGTGGGCAGAATTTTGGTTTAATACATCATATAACCGTTCTATTGGCATGACTCCTTTCAAGGCTGTGTATGGGCAGGATCCTCCCTCTTTATTCCGTTTTGAAAAAGGTAGTTCTCATGTTGATGCATTAGATCAATGGTTAGTGGCAAGGGATGCTGTGGTTAGGGGTGTAAATAGGCCAGGGCAGGCCAGGCTTTGGCCTTCCTAGCCTAGGCCTACATAATAAAATGGTCGGCCTATCGAAGGCTTATTATAAAGGCCAAGCCTGCCCTGTTATTTAAAAAGAAAAGGCCTACATGGCCTATGAGGCCTTTCAGGCCTACCATATTGCAAATAAAAAAATATAAAATATCTCATTAATTAAACAATATTTCCAACATGGGTCCAAATTATAAAAAGTCTATGACAATTTTTTTTTAACAAGAATACAGATTATAAAAATTCATGACAACAAAGATTGAATTTTTCTTAGCACATCACAATCTTCAAGTGAGCCTTTCAGCTTGATTATTCCCACTATATTTTCGAACCTGCATGTAAAAAATCAGAAAATCAAATTAGTTATGCATTTCACTATGTTTACATTATGAATTGCAATATATAAACATTTTCAAATGAGTTGTTAAAGAAGCAATTTATACTTTTTGTTTTTTTCTTCAAATCATATTTATTTCATAACAATATTTCCTCGATTAAATTAATCCTTCGACAGTCTCCTCAACTAAATTAGCACGATAATATTATATAAATAATATTATATAAAAAATAATTTTTAGAATATAAATAATATTATATAAAAAACAATTTTTTTATTTAAAAATTGAAACAGGCCGGCCTACAGGCCAAAAGGCCAGGCTTTTTTAATTAGGCCTACGGCCTTGTTTTTAAATAGGCTCGCATACAAACCTTTACCTGGTCTAATTACTTCGAAGGCCGGGCCGGGCCAGGCTTTTCATAGGCCAGGCCGTAGGCCCCTGTAGGCCGGCCTGGCCCATTTACACCCTTAGCTGTGGTGGATGACCTTAGGCAAAATTTGAACCGTGCTCAGCAACGAATGAAGTTTCAAGCAGACCAGAAGCGTAGGGAGCTTCAGTTCGCGGTCGGTGACAGTGTTTTTTTGAAAATTCAACCTTATAAGATGCGTTCTTTGGCTAAACGGATCAATCAGAAGCTGAGTCCGCGGTTTTATGGACCTTTTAAGGTGTTGGAATGTATTGGTGCAGTAGCTTATCGTTTGGAGCTTCCTTCATATTCAAAGATACATCCCGTATTCCATGTTTCTCAACTAAAGCGGGCTGTTCAGTCGGATGTGTCCGTCTTACCATTACCCAAGTGTTTGAATGATACCTTGGAGTTCAATGTTCACCCATTGGCTGTTACGAAGTTGAGACGGTTGTTGAATGGAGAGGTCGAGTTGCTGGTGCAGTGGGAGGGCCTTCCGGAGTGTGATTGCACATGGGAGGCGTTGGACCAGTTCAAACAGCAATTCCCTTTATTCCACCTTGAGGACAAGGTGATTCTTCCAGGGGGGAGTATTGATGGGCCCTTAAGGCCATTTAGCAAGTTTTATAAACGTAGGGGAACAAAGACAGCAGCCCAAGTTGGTAACAAGAGGGATAAAAGCCCAAAGGAAGTGGAAGTTGATGACAAGAGTGATAAAAGGCCAAAAGTGGTGGATGCAGCCCAAATGAGCAGCAGTGGCCCAGATGTGGTGAAAAGCAAGGAAGGAGTGCACAAGCAAAGTGAGAAGAGAAACAACGAGGCGCGGAATGTTAATCACAAGCAACAACATTCGGTTAGTAAGGAAGACACGTGGCAAGCTATGAATGGAGAGGGTTATGTGGGAGAAGGAACCGTGGAGAGGGGAATAAGAGGGACGGTTAGAGAGGAGTGAGGGGGGAGAATTTGTGAGTGGGAGTAGCACCTGAACTGTTGGTTCAGTGTGGAATGGGAAAATATGCATTTATGTGTAAGCGGATGAACATGAGTGGGCATTCATGGAGTCTGTGCTAATTTCTTCTTACTTGTAATTTCGGTATTTGGGTTGGTTGTGTGTAAGGGCTGGTCCCTAAATCTTTCTAATTCAATAAAGTCTGTCGTTATTGTCATTTCATTATTCATCTTACAACCATAAACGTTGAATTGTTGGAATTGTCTTAGCAATACCACTGGTGCCATTAGAACCCTATCGTATGCTTTCCCAAGGTCTATGAACACCATATGCAAGTCCTTCTTCTTTTCTCGATATCTTTCCATAAGTTGTCGCGTCAAGAAAATGGCTTCCATGGTACATCTTCCTGGCATAAATCCAAATTGATTTACAGAAACCTTGGTATCTCTCCTCAAACGATGTTCAATAACCCTCTCCCACAACTTCATAGTATGGCTCATTAGCTTAATGCCTCTAATTAACTTGGTATTTCTTTAACATTAACTTGCAGAAATAACTACTCACTTGTGTTAGTGTCTTGTCAATACAATGAGACTAATTAACAAAATACTGACAGAGAAATACCCACAGATCAACATATCAAAGCCAAATTTCACTATATTCCTACTATGTATTCTATAATCTTGTTCCAAGCAGGTACATAGATACCTATGCCTGAGATTCTGTTCTGGTTATCCATAATATGCAGGCAAACCAAATAAGTAAAATATGATTCTATCATGTTTGCCCAAACATTTCCTAGTGGCATAGACTACAATTTTTTTCTTTAAGCTGCATTCTGATCTTGCATACATCTGCAAAAACTACAAACGTTATATAAAGAAAGTGGTTAGAATATCAAGAAGAGACTTTGAATTGCTAAATAGACTTTCAATTCACAATACATTAGTTTTTCATTTTAGAAAATTTAAAAATATTTATTAAAATGTTAAAAGATCCCTTGGAATCTTTTAACATGCTAACGTCCCAATATGTAAGTATAAGGAGTTATAGTTTAAGAATTTGGCTGGATGCAGAGTTACAACCTTCGGCAGAATTTATTGTGGTTAGATTTTGAAGCAAGACAGACACTTAAACCAGACTTGAATATGTAAATGAGACTCAGAAAATTTCTAGAAGTTTTTAATAAACCTCACAATCATTGAACGACATGTGTTACTCAAGAGAAAATCAAGATTTCAGGTTGGTTCATACTAAGATCTAGTCAAATGAGTGTAGTCAAATGAGCGTAGACAATGTATGCCTAAAAGAAAGGAAAAGGACTTCTGTTTATATGCTTACCACCTTAATCTTATCCCAATTTTCCGTAGCTCATGCAATTGATAAGCAATATCCTCAATAAATTGTTGTCCACTGCTTCCATTCCGAAGAGAATTTAATATGTGCTCAAGAAGATCATGATCAGCTTTGAGTGCTTCCAACCTGTCATTAAGGTCTGATATTTCCTTTTCTAAAGAAACCAAATCAACTTTTCTTCTGGGCGTGGAACTTTTTGGTCCAATAGAGGTGGAAGGAATGTTTTCTTTATCAAGAGAACAATCATCACTATCTGAAGCAACTGAGTCATCCTGATCAGTAACACTTTCATTTGTACTAATATTTTTCTGTTTTGAGAAATCAGTCTTTTCAATCAGACCATCTTCTAATTGAGGTCTTTCAACAATAGAGTATCCTTGTTGATTCGATTTACCATTTGGCATATTGGAGGAAATCCCGTTACAATAGATTTGATGAAGCTTCTCTTTCAAGCATTTCAAACATTGTGAAATGTATAGCTTTTCCTTTTCAAATTCTATAGATGAGGTTTCATTTTCAACCACCACAGCTTCATCACTGACTTTGGATACCTCGGTGATCTTTGCATCAGAAGAAATTTCCACAGTACTTGTGGTGTCAGGTACACTAAAATTTTGTACAGTGATGTTGTCTCCTTTCAAATCACAAATTTCATTGTGAATACTCTGGACCACAGGTTCGTCTATCAAGTTTTCCTTATACCATTCTAGTTCTGCTTCCAAATCTTTTATCTCTTTTTCCTTTTCTGCCAGTAGATTGTTAACTTTCTCCAATGCAACTCCATCATATTCTGCTTGCTCTTCCATTATTCTTAAATATTGAAAAGCCTCCATATGCAATGCAGCCTTCTCCTCCTGTAACTTTGTAATCATAGCCATTGCTTGAATTGCAGCAATTGCAGCTGCATTTCTTTCTTCCTCCAATTCTTTATATAAAGCATTCATGCATTTTTTGTCATACTCAATCTGTAGCTTTAATCTATCAACAAAGGACTCCCCTTCAATTTCAGAGATATTGCTTCCATCCATAGATTCAAGGCCAGATTCCACAGAGCTAGAAGCCTCAGCTTCATCCATACCATGAACATTAACAGCATCAGAGCTCAGGAACTTCACACCATGGTGATTACTGATGTGAGGCACCATACATGGATCTAAAAGCAAAGGAACAGGATTGAGGGAATCACTGTTTGGATTTGCTGGATTCAGATCACTGGGAAGACACTTTGCTATAGGATCATTGCTGGCTTCAATGTTTTCACGAAACACACTACCTTCACCATCATCATCAGAAAATGGAAAGTCAGACTCAGAATCAGAATCAGAAGTGAGTTCCACCTCAGTGTACCCAACATGAGACAATGGTTCAAAATTGGATTGGTCATGAACAGCTCTCCCTGGTGATTTTAGTAGGATAGATTTTGGGGTATTCTGTTCTAACTTCCAAAGCATACCACAACAAGTACATGTCCTTGAGACCTTAGAGCCAGTAAACAACTCTTTGCTTAGCAATGGGCTTTGGAAACCACAACCACCAAGATCCACACCCAATTTACCCATCAACAACCTCTGGGTTTTTGGGTTCGGTTCAGTCTTTGTGGTGACAGACAAGAGGCAATCATCACACATCCCATGACCATCAGCAACCTTATTGTGAATGTGACATGATATAAGAGATGAAATTTCTGATCTATGATTGCTGCAAAGTAGAAAATGATAGAACTCTGAATTTTCACCACCCAAGACATGATCAAGCCTGGAGCATAACAAACAAGGTGCCTGCAATTGGCAATAACTTGCAAACTTTGTAAGCAGATATGATAGCACGGCATTCACAAGCAACAGAAATATCAAAAACCACTCACAAGCTGCAGATGTAAGAAGGACAATAAAACCCTGATACCTCCATGTTTTGACATATGAATTTCCACCTGTTGCCATCTCCACCTCAAATTTTCTCTACAAATCCATAATCAAGTCCCAGCCATTCAATTCAGAGCAGAAAATTGCATACCAAGATTAATGTAGCATCTTTTTTATCACAAATCTCAACGTGCTAAAAAAGACATCGTATACAGCCCAAGCACGACATCAAACAAGTTCACCACCAAACACAAGTTTTGAAGACCACACAAAAAAACAACCACGACCAGAGTTTGCATGTTCAAGAATTGGAAGATAAATGTGACCACCCAGTGGACTGAAATCCTCATAACTTCCCATCCTAGGAACCCAACAAAAAGAAAGAAAGAAAGAACGGAAATGATGAAAATGAAACCATGAACAACTTAAACTGGATTGAATCGGTTTTTTATATGATATTAAAGCTTCGGTGTAATGTTTGATCATTATCCCCTATTTAATTGATAATTAATTAAATCTTATGAAATTTATTAGCGTAAGCCGGTCTAATGCATCGTTCACCCTTACCCAACACTTATTGGTTCTTAAAACCTACTCTTCCTCTTCCAACTACATTGACAGAATCGAATAATCATGAATAACCGAAAACATAAATGGAAAATAAATTTCAACCAACCCCACTCTGCCGCATAATTAACTGACAACTAACATCTAACAACTAACAACTACAAATTTAGTTACAGTTATGAACCGACGAACAAATTGTGGAACCATAAAAAGAGAATGATTTTCAGGACTACGAATCCTGATTGAAGATGACAAGAAAGAGAACAAAATCTGATTCTCAACACGAGTGCAAGAAAGCAAATAATCTTCAGCAATTTGGGGCCTAGAAGAATAAAACTCAAAGATAATGTGCATTCTGTGTAACAAAATGTAGATACACTTTGTTTTGGGTACATGAATGTAGTGGATACACTTTCATTCAACGAACCAATGAGTCCCACACCTCCCCCGTGCGAGACTTCTGATTATGTAAATTAAGTCCAGCATCCTTCTCGTAGAGGAAAAAATTGGCAACTCCGTCCCACGAAACTATCTGCATTATATGAGAAAATAATTTTAAAAATAATTAAACTAATAGTTTTTTTTTACTAAATATTAATACCGTCAAAATACCTCACAAACAGGTATGAATAAGCATGTTGAGAATATTTATAGAAAAAATTTGATGCATAGATTTTATGTGGCTATGGATATAAATGGATTACACGAACTATTACGACTTGACGTCTTAGACTTAAAAAAAATAAAAACATGTTTAAAAAATAGGTTATTATTATATTATTATAAAGTTAAACTTATATGTGGATTTATATTATGAGATTTGATTTTCTCATGTTGCATGATAATTCAATTCTCATGTTGTGACTCAACTAGTGATGGATCCCACATTTATTAAAAAAGAAAAAGAAAAGAAAAGCTTTACACGCAAATCGAAGGGTCACAACATGATAATTGAATTCTCACGTAACATGAGAAAATATTCTTCCTTATATTATATTATCTATTTTAATTAAAATAAGATAAAATAATTTTTGAAATAATTTTAATTAATAAACTAATATTTATATAATTCTTATAAATATAAAGATAGGCTTAAATAATTCAATAGACTTATATCAAACTTTATAATTTAAATATATATTAAGTCAAGTTTAAAATTTAAGTTATATCAAGCTAATAAGTTTAGATTTAAAATATATTATATAAGTCTACCTATTTAGACCAAAACTCTCAGCTCCATTTACACCTCCATCGGTGGCCAACGGAAATAATTTTAGTGCAACTTAAATATGTTCTTTTTATAAGGAGGGATCATCAATGAAATATTGAACAATAGTGAAGATTAATTGATTAACACTGTCAACTAAGTATTTGGTTCGACGGTACTATTATCGGGATATTCATCAACAGACCCAAACCGATTCAAACTGCGATGACCGAACCAAAAAATTGATAACCGAATAAATTGAAAAATCGAAAACAGAGAAAATTTGCAAATTTTAATTGGATTGAATCGGTTTTCGGATTTATTGATGAAAACCGATCCAATATATTAATTCTCCTCTACCTACTTAGGTCTTTCCCCAATCATAGCTCAAAAATTTCTAAACCAAGACCCATTAACCCCTCAATCTCATAAACAAAATTTCATCTGTATAGAATTTCATATCTTATTGCCAAAAAAAACTTATATTATCATTTTTTTTTGTAAAAGCTTATATTATCATTTACTGATGCTTTTACATCACAATTTTTTTTACAAAGCAATATATACAAAATATGTTATTTACATAATAATCCTGAAACAAATTTTAGTATTTTCAAAAAATCGAAAATTTATCCAATCCAAACCCAAAAAAATTGGATTGGATTGGATTTGAAAAAAATCCAAACCGAATGGATAATTATATGATCAAACCGAAGAGATTGAATCAGATGATTTTTGCTTCCAAAACTAATCTGATCCAGACCGCGAACACTCCTAACTATTATAATTATATATTTAGAGAAATATATAATTATATTATTAATATTTTCTTTCTTTCTTTTTTCAAAAATTTAATCTTTCTGACCTGAGTAATTTGTTTATTTAAAAGTTTGGTCGGATTAATTTTCTGGTCAAATATATTACCATTGTAATGCATAATGACGTGGTAATGTAGTCACCGTTTAAGATGCAATAGTTTGGGCAACGCGACGTTCGTAATTTTGAGAGGAAATTTGGCGGACCCGGTGCACAAAGGATTCGGTGAGGTAGAGGAGAGAGGGTGAGAGAGAAATTGAGGAGAGAGAAGAGAAAAGAAAAAATAAATAAAAAAATACATGTGTCACTTGATGAATGGAAGGATCATTATAGTCCTGGAGCATTTTAAATTTTTCCCGCAATTTTAAGCTTTTTGCAGCATTGAACCAGAGGAGTGAATTTTGGATACCACCTCCGTAGATATACTCTTTCCCTATTTAGAAAACAACAAGGGTATAAAAATAAATAAATTAAAAATATAGGATACATATGGTATTCAAAATTTCTTATTTTGGAAATATGAGGTACCGAATTCAGGACCACCGTGCTATTTAAAATTTCTCCGAACCAGAGGCGCATTAATGGCCTAGAGACGCGGTACTGAACATACCACGTTGCTGGGAAAAAAGCGAGAGGATCAAAAGGTGGGTTATCTTTGTTATATCCTCTCTACTTTATGCATTTGATCAATTATAGAATAATCACTCTGTGTAATTTTTTTACGAGTTATCTTATATTCTCAAGGAATGATTTTTGTTTTGGTAAGCAGGAATAGGAATGAATAATAAATTATTAAATATCATTCCAAAAATTTAATAAATTCGAACTCATTCTTTCTTGCAAATTATAGTATATATATAGCACCTTTAAAAATTTTAATAACAAAAATAACTATTAATTTAATAATATCACTAATAAAATTCAGTAATGATCTAAATGTAGTATTAATAAAATTTAACCCCATTAACCTCAATTTTTAATAATTTAAATATAGCACTTTTAAAAATTTAGCCATCACTAATAATATAAATAATAACATTAATAAAATTTAAATCAACTAACCTAAGGTTCTTATGAAATAAATGTAGGATCTTTAAAGAATCTAATAATATCATCAACAAAATTTAATAATATAATTAATAAAATGTTATACTATTAAATATACTACACTACACTAATAATATAAATAATAGCATTAATAAAAATTAAATCCACTAACCTAAGGTTTTAACAAAATAAATATAGCACATAAAAAATTGTAAAATATTATTAATGAAAGAGTAAAGTACTTTTTGTATTCTCAACAAATATCACGGAATCCAATTTAATATTTTAGAGAAAAAAAGTTGATTTGTGGTCCATTTGAAATTCAAAATAGATTCATGTTAGTCCTTTTGAGGGACTAACATGAGTCTTCTGTGAATTTCAAAAGAACTGTAATTTTGACTATCTGGATCTAATTTGAATTTTAAAGGGATTACAATTGGATTTTTTTTCTCTAAGGGATTAAAATATGCCCGGTGATTTTTGTTGAGTTAATAAAATTTACGGCCAATAATCAAATGTTTTAATAATTCCTATCAAAATCAGTGTTATTAAACCCGGCCCGGGCATTGACCCGGTCGGGGTACTGGGTCATTGGATCACTGGTCGGACCGATTGACCCGGATATATATAGATATATAAAAATATATTTAAATATGAACATATAAACTCAATTATATTTTCTATATCTAAAATGAATTAAACAAGGTTTATTAAATAAGCTAAAAAACATGAAGTATAAATAAATAAAAATGTATATTATTTCTATGTCAATTTAAATTTCAACTCAGAATCCCTGTAAACATATCTCTCAATGATATTGAACTCATATTTTTCAAATTCAGTTACATTAAAAATGACATATATCATAATCTCTTAATTTATTATTTCGCAAATTAGTTCAATATTGGAAACTGAAATAGGAGGTCATTGTAGAAAAGTATAATAGCAAATAAAAAAAAAAATTAAAATGAGTTTTACATTTTTTTTGGCAAAATGATATAATTTTGGTTATTTTTTTTTAAATGCATGACCCGGTCAGGTCACCGGGTCACCAATTTTGACCGGGTTTGGCCGAATTTTGACCGGGTCAATGCATGAGCGGTCCAATACTTAATCCGGACCAATTTGATGACCGGGTCGCCGGATCTCAGATCGACCCGTCCGGATCAGGCCGGATTTTACAACAGTGATGAAAATTTAATCCATAACATCATAGTTGGCAAAAGTTTTTTCTCTCAAAGAGCAAAGTCTCGGTACGTCAAGTATGAAAGAAAGTGTTTTGCAGCATATGTGGGACGTGGTAGTCAAGGTACCACTTTTGTTGTGGTGAATGTGATATGTTCAGTACCGCGTCTCTGAGCAATTAATCCGCCTCTGTTCAATGCTGCAAAACGTTGTGGTGCGGTGATTATACTATCGCGTCCTTATGCATTACAATGGTAATATATTTGACCAGAAAATTAATCAGGTAAAACTTTTAGATAAATGAATTACTCTGGTCAAAAAGTCAAAAATTTATTAATCAAAAGAAAATAATTTTAATATTATAACTATGGGCAGGATATACTTACTACTAAAGATGTTTACAACTTTTATAACCAACAAAATCATTGTTGATTTCTATGGAGTTAATGGTTATACTTTATTGGATTTATTGGAAATTAATAATTAATTGATAAATGTGATCTAATAATTTTCAATAAATTATAATCAATTGACGAAAATCAACGATGATTAGATTACTTGTAATAATGATAAACTTTTAAAATAAGGGTAAAATTCCGTTTACAAATTTTTACAAATTATACTATGAGTTTGTTTTTTTACGGTCAATATAGATAACTTATCTACAGTGAGTCCAAAACGACGTCGTTTTGAGGCGGAAACCAATGTATTTTTGTAATTATAATTTATTCAGGGTTATAATAGTCTTTTTCATTATAATTTTTTAATTTTTCAACCAAAACGATATCGTTTGAGGAGCGAATGTAGATAACTTATCTACATTCACTCTAGAAACATTGAAGCCTTATACTATTTACTCTTGAAAGTACATTGTGTACTTCCGGGTAGGGGTGTAAATAAGCTAGACTTTGTCTTAAATAGGTCAGGTATGTGTAGAAAAATATTGGGTCTGATCTGGTCTGTTAACATGTGTAGATTCCAAATTACAAATCTGGCTTGACCTATATTTAAAATATAAAAGCCTTGACCTAAGCATGTTAGCATATTAAACATTAAATAATTAAAAAAATAACTAAAATAATATTACTTTATTATTCAAAATTATTAAAATAATAATTTTATTTAAAATAAAAAATATGATATCAGCCGACATGTAAGCTTATAGACCCGACATGTACAAAAAAATCTATGGACTACTTTCTAAATAATTTTTTTTTTAAATCTAGACTTATTTTATTTTACTATTTATAATATGTCTGACTTAATATAGTACAGACCGTAGGCCCATTAAAACTTATATAACCCATTTACATCCGGACTTTCAAAATTCTAGAAACAAAAAATTTCTAAATATAATCGATCCCTAACAAATATGAGGAGGGATATTCTTACTACCAAAATTTTCTACTACCAACTTACTACCTATCTAATCACCATTGGATCAAGGAGAGAGAATGCTAAAAAAAATTGAAAAAAGAGAAAATCTTGATCCAATGGTGATTAGATAGGTAGTGAGTTGGTAGTAAAAATTTTTAGTACTATCCTCAATAAATATATCTTCCCTCTTAACTATGAGGAGGGATATTCTTACTACCAAAATTTTCTACTACCAATTTACTACCTATCTAATCACCATTGGATCAACATTTTCTCTTTTTTCAAAAACTTTTTAGTATTCTCTCTTTGATCCAATGATGATTAGATATGTAGTAAGTTGGTAGTAGAAAATTTAATTAGTAACTTAACCATAGTTCTCCAAATACATGCTTATATAACCTGGAATGAATAGTGGGCACTAAAAAGGGTGTCGTGGCCAAACGTCCATGTCAGAAATATATTAAATATTAAAAAAAAGTTAGCTGCAGTATTAACATTTCAGATCTGGAGCTAGAACTCACTGAAATTAAATCGACTTCTTCTGAATCTTAGTTTCATACAATTTCTGTCACTCTTGTTGATTATTGAAGTATCACACTTACATGTTCCAGGTACTCCTCGTCCTTTCTTTCTATGCATATTGTTGAGTTTCTCTGTTCCAACTACCCTTCCTCTCATCAAAATTTCCTTCAGATTGTGTGTGCCCAGTAAGCTTGAGCTCAACACCAGCTTAAACTCTTTCTAATATTTATTGAGTATAATATAAATATCTGCGTTGGATGTTTTCAAGCATCTGCTTCGAAGCTTATCTCTAATTTTTTTTTTTAATATTTTTTTTTAGCTTTTTGTTGATGAGTAGTTAGAATAAATTCAGGCTCAAGTTCGGATCTTTATTGAGTTTTATTTTATTTTTTCTTTAAAACTTGTAGAGATTCATGATATATTAATTGTGGGAAAGGAGCACAAAGATGACGGCTGAGAGATTTTGTGAGAACGAAGAGGACAAGGCTATGTTGGAATCTGTATTGGGTACAGAAGCTGTTGCCTTCTTTAGTTCGGCGATTTCCAATGATGTCTTTTCCGACGTTATTGTTACACCGTGTCCTGAATTGGGTGGTATCCACCAGCGATTGTGCCACCTTGTTGAAGTGTCCAAGTGGGACTACGCCATTTTCTGGCAAGTTTCTGGCTTGAAATCTGGTGGCTATGCCTTGAAATGGGGTGATGGACACTGTCAAAATCCCAAAGGGGGTCATTGGAATGAGAAGGATGAGGAGAAGGATGGTGCCAAGAGGCGGGTGCTGCAGAAGCTTCATGCCTGCTTTGGTGGATCCGACTCAAAAGATGCCATTTTTACAAGGTTGGATAGGGTCTCAGATGTGCATATGTTTTACTTGACCTCGATGCATTATGTATTTGGTTTTAATTCCCAGTTTGGCCCTGCAAGTTCTTTTAAGTGTGGTAAATCAATTTGGGCTTCTGAGACTTCTAGTTGTTTAAACCAATATGAATCTAGATCCTTTCTGGTGAAATTGGCTGGTTTTCAGACAGTTGTTTTTGTACCTTTCAAGGCTGGGGTTGTAGAGCTTGGTGCCATGGAAATGATGCCTGAAGAGCAGGGTGTTTTGGAGATGGTCAGAACAACATTTGGTGAATCTAGTCTTGGACAGTCAAAGGTATTACCCAAGATTTTTGGGCATGAGTTAAGCCTGGGGGATACAAAATCTCAGTCCATAACTATCAGTTTCTCACCAAAGGTGGAAGATGATTCTGGTTTCACTTCAGACTCCTATGAAGTACAAGCACTAGGGGCAAACCATGCTTTTGGAAATTCTTCAAATGGATGTATAGGCGATAGTAATGAGACAAAATTGTTCCCTCAGTTAAATCAAATGATTCCTGGGAATTTTAATCCTCAAGCAAGGTTTTCTTGCATAGATATGGGTATTGAAGACTCATCCTCGCCTCATCTAGATGAGCGGAAGCCCAGAAAAAGAGGGAGAAAGCCTGCCAATGGGAGAGAGGAGCCACTGAATCATGTCGAAGCAGAGAGACAAAGGAGGGAGAAGCTTAACCAAAGATTTTATGCCCTGAGAGCTGTTGTTCCTAATATATCTAAAATGGACAAGGCATCTCTGCTTGGTGATGCAATTACTCATATCACTGATCTCCAGAAGAAGATCAAGGTTATGGAAGCTGAGAAAGACATGGTTAACAATAAGGACCACCAGTTACCATTTCCAGATATTGATTTTCAGGCTAGACAGGATGATGCAGTTGTTAGAGTGAGCTGCCCCTTGGATATTCATCCAGTTTCTGGAGTTGTTAAAATGTTCAGAGAGCATCAAATTGTAGCTCAGGAGTCTAGTGTTTCAACTGCACAGGATAAGGTAATACACACATTCTCCATAAGAACTCAAGCTGGGGAGGCTGCTGCTGTACAGTTGAAAGAAAAGCTTGAAGCATCTCTTTCCAAAAATTGATAGTGAAATTATATTTTATGTGGAGCATCTCAATTCCAACTACGGCAAGAAATTATATGGTTGTCATGCTGGCTAACATAACATGACAGTGTTTTTATAGGGCACTTTGTTAAGTATAATCTAATTTGTTAGATATGGGGCTAGTGGAATCCCTTTGAATTATGTGTTTACGTGTATAAAGACTTAATGCTTATGAGTTTAATTCAATGTAATATACTGTTCCAAGTTTTACCCGGTTAGGCCCACTGGGTTCAAGCCCAAAGTCTAGGCCCACTGAGATCTAAGGCCCCCTCACTCGGATACATACATCCAACCAGCGCCATAGACTACTTTTCCCCACTATGAATATTTTCTGGCAATCATAATGTTTTGGTACCTGAATTTTTTACAAAGTCATTTGGGTCATCAATTATGATTACTGAACAAAATGTGTTTTTACAATGAGTCCTCACTTAGAAAGCTTAATTTTACAGTTATTGATGATGTGCAGATTAATCGGTCTATATGTATTGTCAATATGTCATTGCAGCAATAGGAGCTAGATGGTATAAATGATACAACTGAACTTATTTTCCATATTTTTTTAGTGTTTATCTCATTTAACATGACCTTATGAAATTTTCTACACACACAACATCTTGTTGGGCTCGCAGCAAAAATAAAATAAAATTTCGGCACGCAAAACGAATCTTTATAACATAACAGAATCACTTTTTCTACAACATAATTTTTATAAAACCCATTTTTTTACTTTTATTTTTCATTGTTTGTTTCTTATTACAATTGAGACTTGCGGTTTGCACAAAAACTTAACTTTTCTGGAATTGTTAATCAACTGAACTTTTCTGACGATACAATCACGACATTTGTTTTTCTTCAAATATTATGAGTATATGACTATAGAAATTTGTTTGATCCGAAAAATCTCATGAAATTTTTTTTAACCATAAAACTACTGGCACCAAAAAAGTTTTTTTTTTTTTCACGAGATTTTATGGATCAAACAAGTTTCTATAGTTATATACTCATAATATTGTGGACATGATCGGAGAGAAGCTTTGTAGGTATCACAAAACATATTGGCATTATAAAAAATAAAAATTTTTAGAGTAAAACTTGGAAAGACAATAACTTTTGACTCGAGTGTCCGAATCAGGTGTTTATTTTTTTATTTGACAAAACTTTTCGAGAGCTACAAGGTAAAAAATTTCATAAGGAAATTTTTTGAACATTTACTTGAGTACATGACCCATATACTCGAGTATATTGCATGGAATAGCAAATACTCTAGTATATTACGTGACACAACAAATACTCGAGTATCTGGATCCTATACTCGAGTAAATGTTAAAAAAAACCCATGATACGAAATATACTCGAATATAAAGTCATGTATTTAAGTATATAGGTCGGTCAATGGTCAAAGGGAGAAAAATTGGTGAAATGTTTTGGAACAGAAGCCAAGTGGTGCATATTTTAGTTAAAAATGGCACAATGTTCAAATAACCACTTATTACGATAAGTTAAAGGGTTTTATAAGAGTTATGATGTAGAAAAAAGTGATTATGTTATGTTATAGAGATTCGTTTTGCGTGCCGAAATTTTTTTTGTGTGCTGCGGGCCCCACAAAATGTTGTGTGTGTAGTAAATTTTTTGTAATCATGTTAAATGATAGATGATAAACCCTAAGTTAAAGATATTATCAATTCGTTAACCAACATTACTTGAGCTTGTTGCCGAAGAATTAAGTCATGTTAACCAATATAAAATGTTGGGTACTTTTTTATATGCATAAGTGCATAACCTTAAACTGACCAAAGTAAATGTAGGCAGCTCCCCCACACATTGTCATGCCATCCGTTTAAATTAATCTTTTTTTTTTTGGGGGGGGGGGGGGGGGGGGGGGGGGGGAGTATCATTTGGGGTTTATTAATCGTTTACATTGTTAATACACTCAAGTTGATCTAGTGATAAATAATACAAATAATGTAATTATTAAATATATGTTAATTGTGGGACGTTGACTATTAACATATAAAAGATTTTTTATAGTTTTCTTTTCTTCTACTTTTTTATAATTATTCTTTGCAGCCATGAAAGTATACGATTTTCATCACAAACAATTAAAAAAAATAAAAATGATACAACGATGAATGTTTGAAAACAGAACGTATAACTAATCATGTTGTATATTGATATCAAAACTAATGGAATAATTTTTTTTTTTTTTTACCAAGCCATAAGTTATCAATTCATTTATTTATATTTTATGAAAACTAATCTGTTAATGATTTTTAATAATGATTATCCACTTACACTTAGAAAAGAAAAAAAGTGTTTATCAAAAAAAAAGAAAAGAGAAAAGTCCCGTTGAAAGTTTTTATGGCGTAGAGTTAAATATTTATTTTTTTCCAATATATAAATATAATTGTTATTAAATTCGGTTCGGACCGGTAAGGTTGAACTTGAAACTAATGAATCAATAATACAATCTATTCGAGTGAATCAATGGATCAGCTATATAAAGCAATAATATGCTCTATTTTTACACTACTACTAGCAACGTTGTTCTGTTCTATATGTCAAGTCAGATTGAATTTAAGGGCTTTCTCACATATATCTAAGGGATAGATATCCTTGAGTATGACAAATCACTCTGAATTAAGAATGTCGGCATTAACCAAATGAGTGATATGTATATACAATGAATGACAACATAATAATAATAGAGAAAGAATAGGTTATACCTGTAGGCTTTGCTTTTTATTTAAAGGGCTTGCCTGTTGATAGTGAAATTATGGATCTTGGTTCACTTTTTTGAGGGCTCATGTCAAGATTTATTGTTGTCGTATTAGAATTGACATCCTTAATTAATACTTTCCTTTATTTACTTTAATTTCCTCTTTCAATTACCCTTGCATAAGTCCATATAAATCCAAATCGCTGAATTATAGCACACATATATGTATATTTAAATAGGGGGAAATATTTTAGCTTTTTGCTAGATAATTTGTTTTTTTTTGCCACACTCGTCTAAAAATGAATGGGTCCTATCATAAAAAGAAGAAAGAAAAAACATTAGTGGAACCTACAAAGTCCAGCACAGTTGGTAGATAGCTCGGTTCCTTAAGCATGTTGACATGAGTTTGATTCCTTTACGTGTATATGCAAAAGTCTTTGTTGGGAGAGGTTTACCCACTTAATGTGATCTCCCACTTTGAAATGATTAGTCTTTGGCTATCAGCTAGAGGATACCTTGGGAAACAAAACAAAAAAAAAGGTTAGTGGAATTCACTTACTTTTATGTGAGTATGACATAAATTTTTTTTGTTGTTGCAACAAAAGCAGAAATATTTAACCCATTTGAGTATTTTAATATTTTTGTAAAATTTTAAATATAAAATATAAATTTACATATATTTATCCAGATTAATTGATGAATCAATAAATCGGTACCCGACTAAGTCAATAACCGAATAGGATTTAATAACTTTGAAAAAATACTTTTGAAAATTAGGCCGTTTGATGAGTCAGTTGGATAAAACAGAGGAAAAACTATAGTTACGTGAAGGTGAAGTATGTATGACTCCGTGACCGTGAAGTTGAAGAAGCGCTTACTTGCTTTTACATCGCTCCTAAACGGTGGGTCGGGTCGTGTTCTTAAATTCACTCTTTTCCTATGCTGCTTCCTTGTGTTTTGAATTTCTTAATTCAGTTTATTTTTCTTTCTTTTTTCACCATTTTGATTTCAATTCTTCCCTTTGAATGACCAGTTTTGCCGTACTAATCACGTGTCCCCCCAAATTCAATCCTGAAACAGTGAATAACCCAAGCCATAATTTTCTTTTCATAAATTCTGAGTACTTAAAATCATATACACATACATATATATATATATATATATATATATATATATATACACATATATGATCATTTGAACATAATATTTTTCATTTTTGATTTCTTATATATTGGGAATAATTATGTGATAAAATTAAATCAACGTCATGGATTTTTTTTGCGGTCACAAAAAAAAAACCGATTTTTTTTTTTTTTGTGGTGGAGGGAATAGGGACTAGCTATTAGATCACTTGCATTGATGATAGTTTTTTTATTTTTTATTTTGCTGAAATGATGACAGTTTTATTATATCCTTAGTGAATAGGTGTAAAGCAGCCAGAAATCGTATATTCACATTTCTCAAACATGTACTAAAGTAACAAATTGAGACCTACGTATGCCTAGAGTACCCATTTATTTATACTCTATACATATAACCTCAATTTTAATTTTTTCGAAGTTTCATGTCTATGCTTATTCAGATTTCATTTATAGCATACTAGCAGATGGCCGGTTGTTAACATTGCCCGCCAAACTTAGCTTTTACCCATTTGCATGTTATACAATAAGGGGGAGAGGGTTATACTTACAACCTTTTACAATCATATCTTATCACCGTTGATTTCCGCCAATCAAAGGTTATCATTTTAGCAAATTAAACTCATTAATTAATTATTAATTCACAATAAATGATAACAGTTGATTGACGGAAATCAACGGTGATAAAATATGATTGTAAGAGGTTATAAAAAAAAGATTGTAACTATAACCTTCCCCATACAATAAATAAGGAATTTTATAAAAGGCCATCTTAGAAAATATACAATTTTTTTATTTTTATTTTTGGAACGGCAGCGCCATTAAAATGATATATTTTTCCCTTTTCAAATATCTCTAATTAATTATAAAAAGAGAAAAAGTATACTTATAACCTATTTTCATTTATAACCTCTTACAACTATATTTTAATCGTTGATTTCCGTCAATTTTATAGTTATAATTTATTGGATCATGTTTATTAATTAATTATTAATTTCTAATAAATTATAACTGTCAAATTAGCAAAAATTAACGGTAATCAATGGTTAAGATGTGATTGTAAGAGATTGTAAATAAAAATAGGTTGTAAGTATATATGTATAATAATACACATGAGAGAGATGTATTGTAAAATTTATGTAATACTTAATATTATTCTCTAACGTGTAAGTCTTTTTCTTCGTTTTCAAACACTGGTTGCTCGTATCATATGGGGGTATTTGGAGTCAAAGGAATTCATTCCGTTTCCAAATTTTCAACCTTGAAACCCTTCGCAGTCAAAGTAAAATCCCTATATAAACATGTATCACTTGCCTCCTTCCAACAAAACATTTCATATCACAAGCTCAAATATTCTATTTATAACTTTTAAGTGATTGTCGCATTTTCTGTCTGTTTCTTCATTTACTTACAGAGACATATACATATGGCTTTCTCTAACAGGAAGATCCTCTTCACAGTTGTGCAGCTTCTGCTTATCATTCTCACCATTTTTGTTGCTTCTCCAAATAATGGAGTAGATTGCAGGCCATTATTATTACAACATCAATGGTGGGGGAAATATGGGGTTATTATGCAGTCCCTTAGCGGTCCTGCGCCACCGTCAGGCGGAGATCACACTCATCCCTAAGTCAGTTTGCATGCTCATAACTGACGAGGCTGGCAAATATATTAAGCTGATCGAAGTCCTTCATATATATAGCTGAATAAGCAATTGGAATAACATTATAATGTAAAAGTTTCATATGGGTGTAGAACTATAGATTATTTCCTTCCTATATTTATTTTTTCAGAATGTGTGTCGACGTGGGATGTTTTCTATTTTTTATTATATATATCATATTATTTTTCTTCTTTTTCTCAATATATAATAGTTTATACTATATGAGTTCATCAAGTATCGCTTCAAGAGTTAATTTAGAATAGAGACGTTGTTAATAATGTGTGGTTGCATTCGAAAACATGCAAATGTTTTTCAACTATTAGGTCCGTCCGTGTTCTCAATCGATATATAATAAACCAAGATATAATAAATTCTTCTTGGACAATTATTATTGCATGTTATGTTTAGCGAAAATCAAAATAACATATTTATGTATAAAATAAATCTCTTTAATTTGACTTATGATCAATTCCGTTAGACACATTAATAGCATGTTTTGGATTTACATAATATTTGGAAAATAAAATAAAATATTATTATAATCTATTCTATTGCATTAGCTTATAATTTATTGAAAGAATTTTTAAAATGTTATTTTTTTTTAAAATAAGCAAATCTTATCATGGTGGATGACATGTCATGTCAACTAATTGCATGTTGGTGTTGGGTTGAGGTTAAACATGAACATAAATATACTCGATTCAAACATTTCATGCGAATACGTCTTCGGTGTGTTGCTGATGTTTGTAACCCTTCATGCGAATACGTCTTATTTATTCTCAACATTTACATTACGTGCTTATTATATGAGTTTACACAATATTCACATAAATTTATAACAATAATAACCAAATAATCATGCAACATGAACATATCTCTCTTGGTAAAATACATAATTAAAAAATATTTGTCGTGTTTGTAGATTGACAAGTAACATTATGAATTTTTTGGTATATTTTTTACAAATACAAATATAAATATGGATAAACCCTAACACTAAAATTGCATGTCGTGTTTATATAATAAATCTTTGCTACTACTGTTGTACCAAAGATTTAGTACATCCCTCTGATAAAAATATTACATGTCAGTTAAAATTCTTTTTTTTTCTGTCAAATTTTTCTGTCTCCTCTGATGTGTACTGCTCTAATTGATGAAATACACTGAATCTAAGTGCAACAGTAATACCAAAGATTTATTCCTCTATATTATATGAGCAGGTGATGTATTGAATCGCCACCCCAAATCATATGATATAATGTCCCCTTCCGGCCTTTATATATTTGTTTATTTATACAAGAAAAGTATAAAAATAATTGACTTTAAAGATAATTGCTTTGACTTTCCGGTCTGGCACGGGCTTACGTACTAATAGGGTGGTTGTTTAAGTCTTTAAGATTCGATCCAGTCTCATAATTCTTAACTTATTTTGGAGTTTGAATTTTGAAAATTAATTTTACTTTATTTTTCTATTAAGTTTAGGTTATATTTTGAGTTCAATTTGGTCCGTTATTATAATATTAAGTTAATATATATATTTTTGGTAGTATATTAACTTACCTACCAAAAAAATATATATTAACTTAAATTAATACATATTGTATAACATGATAATACAAAGATATTTATATTAGTATAATTAATTTTAAATTATATATATATTATAAAAAATTTATTAGTTTTAATTTTTTAAAATAATTATAACTTAACCATATAGTATTCAAATTTATATATTTTGTTTAAATATTGTGTTTGTCTGGTTATATTTGATTATTAGTTCAAGCATGACATCTAGATCAAAGTTTAAAAAATATGTAAATGTTATCAAAAAAAAAATGTATTTGCTTACCAATATATACATACATATATATATATTGGTAAGCAAATATATATATTTATTTATTTTATTTATTTATTTTTATTAATTTATATTAATTGATTCACCTTTGAATGGTTATGATTCCTTTTTTTTTCTCTTTTCTTTTATCATCATTCATCCATCTTTGTACGGTTATGATTTAATAGTGAGAGATAAAGTTATCTCAAGCAGTTTAATAAACGATAAGTCTTATATATATATATATATATATATATATATATATATATATATATATATATAATGTGTATTATTTTAAATGACACACCTTATATATCCTTTCACTCTCTCATAAAGAGGTGAGACCCAAACCTTTAAAACTTTTCTCACTCATTCTCTCCCCTATGTTTATCTCTTTCTCTCACTGACACAACTTTATGTCCTTCAAAATAATACATATTTTTTCCATATATATATATAAACCAGAGTTAGGGTGACGTCCATAGGAAAAAGAAAAAGGGAATATGAAGAAGGAGAAAAACTAAACTTGACCAAGGATAACCTTAATACTAGTCAACTAATTAATTTATATAGCATTCATGTAAAATATGGAATATATACCAAATTTCTTTGGCACAGATGGTAAGGAGTCTGGGCCCCTTAACCAAAGGTCTCGAGTTCGAATCCTGAGAATGGAAAAAAAGGATTTGGGAGAGCCTCCCCCGAACGGATCCGACAGTGCTCGACAGGGATTAGTCTTCGGTTACGGCTGAAGGATACTTTGAATTTATTAAAAAAAATAATATGAAATATATGATTCATAAGTGATTTTAATTATTCTATCTCGGCAAAAAAGGTAAAAAAATAAATAAATTAAGAGCAAATTCGACGAATGTATTTGAGTGGGCTGCTCACCTTTAGAGTTGAGTTGGAAAAAGGTTAGGCCAAAATTTGACCCCTATTGTACATTCGAACTCATCTCCTTCATTCACTTCCGTATATGGAGAAAAGTTTCGCTACTCCACTATAGGTATATCTTTGTTAAATAGGAAAGTTTTTGAGACTTATAGAGAATTATAAAGAAAAGCATTAAAGAAATTTCCCTGTATATGAATGCCGTTAAAGATGCACCATTGTCACAACCTATTTATATCTAGTAGCCTTCCCCAATTTCAGCTTTGATACATTTTTTATACGTTAAGTAAATTTTTTAAATCATTATCACCATTTTTTTTAAATTATACATATTTTCACCTATTTTATAAATTTATTTAGTTTATTTTAAATTTTAAAATATATATAATTTCGTCTCCTTTCATAAAAATTTCTGAATCCACCACGAATATAAGATATAATGTAGTTACTTGAAAAATCTTGTATTCATTCAATCACGAATTCAAATAATTATCACTTGAGCATAGCACCGGTGTGACTTTAGAATCACTCTTCTCCCTCCTCCCAAAATAATAATAATAATAAATTTAAAACTTGAGGCAGAGATGACATGCGTTCCAATGTTCAATTCAATCTTCAAACAAATGGCTAAGTCATAGTCTGATAAATTTTTACCAATCCCTCTATATAAACATATCGGTCAAAGCAAACCCATAAAAGAAAATTATTATTTTTTTCCTTAAAAAAATTCTGAAAACCTGTCCAACAAATATTAATCGCTTGAAGAGACGAAGTGACAAACCCATGGAGATCTAATTAAGTTTGAAGGGGAGGGGAAAATAGGAAATCAAAACAGAATGAATGCCCACGGATATAGAAGGTTAACTAGCTAATAATGTTCTTTCCCTTATCTTAAATTAACTTAAAGCGTAAATTACGTGCATTTCTCCTTAAGATGCTCCTATTATAATGTTTTCTCTCTTTATTTTTAATATATTACACTTTAGTTCAATTAACTTAATATTGCTAGAAATATCTTATAAAATATTCAAAATTATGTTTTTTGTTTATGAAATATGTATTATATTCTAAAATTTACTAATTATTCTTTCAATCAAAATCTTAATTTCATTTGCTGCATGCCATTCCTTCCAAGTACTTGTCTTCATTGCCTCCATATAAGTTGTTGGTTCCTCTTGTTCCATAAGTTCTCTCCAACCTGCAAAGCGAAAGCAATTATATCAGTATGTGCAAATATGCTAGAAGGTCTTATATTCCTCCTAGCTCTATCATTGGACAACAAATAATCAGTAGGAACTTATCCTTACTGATTATTTCCAATCTCTAGTTCCCTAGGAACTTGTCCTTGTTCATTTTCAAAAATATCTTCACGATCCTCTTTAGGATCAAACATATCATCATTCTGCCTTGTATGGACAGATTGCTCCACCTCCAGCTGGACCTTACTAAGGTGGTTACTTTGCTCCTTATCCTGCAAAATATCTTTGCAGAATGTTAGCTCATCAAAGGTAACATCATTACTAATTTCACTAATCAGCCACACTTGAAACCTTTCGCGCCTTTATGGTAACCAATGAAAACAACTTTTAGTGCCCTTGGCCCAAGCTTATCTTGCTTAAAATGTACATAAGCCAAGCACCCAAAAGATTTCAAGTAGTTCAAATTAGGAAATCTATTATTTTAAAGCTCCATAGGAGTTTTGAAGGCTAAAACAGATAAGGGAGACCTGTTTATCATATGGCATGCTATTAAAACAGCCTCTGCCCAAAAACTATTTCCCAAGCCAAATTTGGATAACATGTATCTAACTTTATTTAAAATTATTCTATTCATCTTCTCAGCTATAGCTATTCCATTTTGCTAAAGTGTTTCAACACATGCTCTATGTCTAGAAATTCCATGTTCCTTACAATAATCAGAAAATTAACTATTGCAAAATTCAAGATCATTATCAGTCTTAAGTACCTTAACCTTCATGTTTTTCTTAGTTTCAACAGCAACCTTCTATTTCTCAAAGCAATCAAAAGCTTGATCCTTTTGCTTTAGGCAGTAAATCCACACCTTCCTTGAATAGGAATCTATAAGGGAAAGGAAGTAGTGGCAACCCGAGAGGGAACTAGGAATGCTACAGAGTGAATGTAATCAAGGGTTCCTTTAGTTTAATTCTTGGCTGCGGTAAAACTTTTCCTATGTGATTTTCTTAGGATACAACTTTAACAGAAGTCAAGAGGGAAAGAACTCTTTAAAGGAAGGATCCCTTATTTACATAGCTCATACAACCCTTGATTGCTTATATGCCTCAATCTTTTATGCCAAAGATGGGGCAAATCAGAACTCTTCAAGGCCATGCAGGTCTTCAATCCCACAGCCTCACCATTCACTAGCTTATCCATCATAGCCATCCTAGACCCGTTAACAGCCTTTATAGTGTCTTTCTCAGTCTTAAAGGTGTATCCATTCAAGTTTAACATCCCCAAGGATATTAGATTTCTCCATGGGGTGGGGATGAGTCTCACATCCCTTAAGATTTTGACTGTCCCATCACCTAACTTGAAGCTGACAGACCCAACACCTATTACTTGACAAGTATCATCATTTCTGATCAACGCTTTATCTTCTTCAAGTGGTTTCAAACCACTTAACCACTTTCTCTTACGTGTCATGTGAAATGTACACTCTGAATCCAACACCCACTCCAAATCAGTGGAGTTATAAGACATGACCAGTAGCTCACGACTCTCATAACCACTCAATATATTTGCATAATATGTCTTGTGGTTATTAGAAGGGGCAACTTATTGCTTTCCCTTTTCTGGGCTGTACTTTTTCAAGTGTCCTTCCTTGTAGCACAGCCAACAAGTCAGTTTTTGCTTACCTTGGTCCTTATTTTTATTTGGATTATTATTTTAGATTGAGGTTTATTCTTAAATGTCCCTTTGACATTTAGCACCTCTACAGAGCCTTTTTATTGAGTTTATCTCTAATTCCTTATACCTAAGGACTGCCAACACATCATCAAAGGATAAAGACTACCTATCATACTTAATTGTAGCTTTCACATCCTTGAAAGTATCAAGCAAGGCATTTAAGAGTATAATGACTTGGTTTTCATCCTAGATCTTCTTATCCGTATTAGCCAAGCTTATGGTTATCCTCTTAAATTCATGTATGTTCTCATCTCATGATTTATTAGAGTCCATTTTAAATCCAAATAGTTTTTCCTTATGGGGCGTTTGATACATGAGAAATCTTTTTATCCTGGAATCACGATTACGGAAAATATGGTCGGAAATTAAGTTTTCCAAAAATGTTACAAAAAAATTGTTTGATTAGTCAAAATATTACCGAGAATATTAGGTAAAGATTATTGATTCCATATTTGGTTGATAATGAAATATTTCTGGAAATATGGGTTATTTTACAAAAATAACACCTTAGTATTTGTTTACTTTTGATCTGAGTTATTTCATTCATCCACCGTACGTCATTGGAAGAGGAATTATTTTCGCCCTAAGTTTTCTTCAACACCTCTCCCAAGTCTTCATATGTTGCCTCTGGTTCAGGTATCTTGAGCAGAGTTTGTATTTCAAACGTTATCTCTATGATAAAAACTTGGTTGCGTTTATGATGAAAAGGAATTGAGGCGAGAGGAAACAAGAAGGTGGAGTTACGCGCACTGTTCGTAGTGAGAGGGACAACAACGACGATATCATAGCATTGACAACAGGTTGAGGTCTCTGTGTTCATATTTGTTTTTAAACATGGCCTTTCAGTTGGTATTTTATCTCTATTGTGTGCACTTTGTATATTTGTGTTGGTGGACTGTACATTTGCGTAGGGTATTTTTGTCTAAGATTTGGGTGTCCATTTTCTATAGAAGTGGGATTTGTCAAATACCACATTTTTTTTGGTAATCGCAAATGACACTTTTTTTTTGTAAATGAGAATACCGGTAAACAAAGATGTCTGGGTAAATATTTCGGTTCCCTTGTACCAAACATGTCATTTTATATTACCAATGATCATTTCCCAGTAATATTCACAAATACCCTATACCAAACACACCCTTAAGGTAAATTTTATTTGATAAGGACTTAGTCATGAAAAGGGATTCTAGCTTTAACCAAACCCCAACAGCCCTTGTTTCATCGTCCACTTTTCTAAGGACACTGTCAGTCAAGTGCAAAATCAGCAAACTGAAAGCAGTTTCCAGCATTTCCTCCTTATCCTTAGCACTTATGCTGGCAGCAGATCCTTAGCAACACCTAAGGCCTTGGAACACTTTTGGCGAACCAATACAGCATTCATTTTCTTCCTCTACATATTGAAGTCCCCTTTGCCATCATATTTCTCCACCTCCACACGTGCAGTGCCCATCTTGATGAGTTCCAGCGACCAAGACAACAATAAAACAAAACGCGATACAATAAAGAGGGGGAAAGGAAGCGCAAAAGATATAATAGATAAAATTCTTGATATAGAGAACCAAAAGACAACAATAGTTGCAGAAATAAATTGAAGCATGCAATAAAATACTGCAAGAAAGAAAGCAATCAACAGGTATCAGCAATTACAAGAAACACAAATACAGGCAAAAGAGGCACGAAACTAAGTTCTAGATACCAATTGTTGAATTGCATGTGAAGATTACTGATTCTTTAAACATAACAATTAGAGATAAAGGAGATAAAATCACACACACAATATTTGAGTGGTTCAAAACTTGGGTGTCAAACCAAGTTACCTACATCTACAGGGTCACTATGGAAGTTCGCTCCTTGGTGTTTGCACTATGTAAATCAAGAAAAAAGATACAATATTAAGTTCCGGCTTCAATTAACCAAACCCCCCCCCCCAAAAAAAACCCTAAAACCCAAATTTATACAATCAGATCAAGAAATTGAAACACTATAACATGCTTATAGAAATTACATAGCAGCACAAAAACATTCAACTAAGAAACACACAAGAATACTTGTGTTACCAGAAGCCACCATGCAAGAACAAAACCCACTACACCTCTTGTATCTGTGAAAGCCTTCAAGCTTCACCACCGCTGCCCCACTCCTCCTAGAACCACCAATGATCTCGCGGTTGATGACTTGCAACAAACAGCAGCAAAAAGATAGAGAAACAGCAACTGAAGAACAGAAGAACAAGATCAGATTTCGAGTTTCAAGAGAAACCCTAGTAGAGCAATATTAGGAAACTTTCACAACTGAATATCGACCGCAAAAAGAGAGTAGTTTTTGAATGAATGAATGCAAATGACAATCAGGTATATCATAAAAGCTTTTTTGAATAAATTCAAAGGTATCCTCCGGCAACCGAAGACTAATCCCCATGAGCACTGTCGGACCCTTTCGGGGGCGGCTCTCCCAAATCCTTTTTTTTCATCCTCAGGGTTCGAACTCGAGACATCTGGTTAAGGGGCCCAGACTCCTTACCACCCGTGCCAAAGAAGTTTGGTTATATTATAATAGCTCAAACACAATGTTTTAGTTAATGAAATTGAAAAGACAAAATAACCCTCAAGTCAATAAACAGTGAAATATAATATGCAAATGCTAGGGAAAGTGACCATTTTGCCACGTTTGGATAAAAAATTTACCAGACTGCCACGCCAACAGTAAATTTTATCAAAATGCCACGTGGCATAATTCGCTACACAGTGTAGCGAATTATGCATGCAAGTAATTCGCTACACAGTGTAGCGAAATATGCCACGTCAGAACCAAAAATGCCACGTGTCACATTTTTAGAAATTCGCTACCTAAGGTAGCGAACTATGACAATATGTCAAAATTTGACATGTGTCATTTTTGGTTCTGACGTGGCATATTTCGCCACACTGTGTAGCGAATTACTTGCATACATAATTCGCTACACTGTGTAGCGAATTATGCCGCGTGGCATTTTGGAAAAATTTACTGTTGGCGTGGCAATCTGGTAATTTTTTTATTAAAACGTGGCATTTTGGTCACTCTCCCCAAATGCTACTTATGGAAATACACAAATGCATATAACAACGAGAATAATTTCTTCTCTTACGCAAACATGTGGGTCCCATTAAATTATTTTCTTTTTTCTTTTTTTAATGGAATCCTCATATTTATTCTCATGGAAGTTTTAAACCCTTACATTATATACTATATCGACCGGCAAATAAAGAATTGTCCTATTTACCAAAAAAAAAAAAAAAAAAATTGTCCAAAAGGCCATTTTAGGAAATGCAGAGTGTCCGGGTACAAGAATATTTTACATTAAAAATAAAATAAAATAGTTGTCGTCATAATTGAATGGTAAGTGAATTATCATTAAAAAATACCCGAGTTTAAATATTTGTTGGGAATGTAACCTAAATATTTAATATGGCAACGATACCTCTGGATAGACAAACTAAAGACCAGGCTAAATACATATAAACATATTATAACTAAGAGATATTAATATTCAAGTAAATTAAATTCCTAAGTTACATTGTTTACTCTCCCTCTTTCTCTTTTCTTGTTTGACACGGTCGTCTCGGCTTTTAGATACCGGATTGCGCGTCTGAGGGTGTTTGGAGTCCAAGGTATACCGTTTCCAATTTTCAACCTTCAAAACATTCACAGTCAAAGCCAAACTACAGAGAATTCAATTCCAATGCCTATATAAACTTTATGTGTCTCTCCTTTCCTTCCACCAAAACATTTCATACAAGCTCATATATTCTAGCTCTCTAACCTCTACCAGTGAATTAAACACCTCCAAAGCTCGTAGGGGGATATCGAAAGCACAACAAGAGTACATGGCTTTCTCTAACAGGAAGATCCTCTTCACAGTTGTGCAGCTTCTGCTTTTCATTCTCACCATTTTTGTTGCTTCTCCTCAATCCGGAGTAGATTGCAGACCATTGCAATTACATTATCAATGGTCATGGAATTATAGGCTTCTTTTTCAGTCGCTTCCAAACGGTGCTTCACCAGGGTCAGGAGGAGATCCCACTCATACCTAAGAAGGTAGCATGTTCATTCACATAGCTGAGGAGGCTGGTGATCGAAGGAATATTAACCTTAGTTGTAAATTTTTTATACGTTTCTCGTTGAAAGTTTCACGAGTTAAGGAGATTATTTCCATTCTTGATTTTTTTTTTCAGTATATCTCTGCTTGCATGTTTTCACATGCAATTTTTTTTCAAGCAATAATTCCTGATATTGTTGTATTCACATTCCATTTTAATATAATCTAACGTAATCTGAAAAAAAAAAGATTTAATATATTCTTTTAGGTCAATTATTATTTCGTCATAATCTTTGGTCAAATTCAAAATAACCCATTTGATTATATTAAGCTGTCTAACTTGACGGGTTTTTCTTTTCTTGTACATTCTGACCAACTCCAGCACATACCTGTGTATTAATCAATTAATTATATATATGCAACCATAAATTCACGAGTATGTGAATCATATGTTATATTTTTATTTTTTGGTAAAAATCATATGTTATATTATTCTCTGGGCTGAAAGGGGTAAAAAAATAATTAAGAACAAATTAAGCACATATTTTTAAAAGGGCTGCTCACGTCTTAAGTTGAAAAAAAAAGGTTATGCGAAATTTGCTCCCAATAGACTTAATTTTAATATCGTTTCCTTAATTATATCATGACCATAAAGGTAATTTTGTTCTTTTTTCCCTCGAAAAGGAGGCTTAACAGGTTTAGGTCATTCCTTTCGTACAAGACTGCCATCAGAGCAAACAAGCAGATTCATGGCCTATCCAGTGTACTTAATTGACCATTGAATCTTTTACAATTCAATCAGCGATTCAAATATATAGTTTGGGAATAAATATTTGGTGTTACTATTGCACCAAAGATTCAGTGCATCTCATCAATAGGAACATTACATGTCAGCCAAAATTTTTTTTTTTTATGCCAAATTTTTTCTCTATCCTCTGATGTGTAATGCTCTCATTGATGGGATGCACTGAAGCTAAGTGCAACAGTAGCACCAAAGATTTATTCATAGTCTGGAATACTCGGCACGCAAAATTTTGTAAAAAATGCGTGTCCAACAATACGTTGTGACATGCGGTAAATATTTTGAGATATGTAGTCAATTCTTTGACACATTCTGACACATTTTTATGATATGTAGTCAATTTTTTTGACACGCGATCAACACTGCGATACGCATCCGACATTTTTTTTAATCTTAATTTTATTTTATTAACTAAACATAAAAAATAATTTATAAATTAATTTTTTTCTGTTAAAAAATTTGACATTAAAAAATAACAAAGTACGACTATAATTTTTTTTTACAAAGTACGAAAAGTTATTTTTATTTATATTTATATTATGAAATTTGAATATTTGATTGGTTATGACTTATTAAAGACTGTTATGTGTATTAAATATAAATTATATTATATATATATTTTTTTTGGAAACAAATATTCAAAATTAAATTATGTTAAAAATATTATTTAATATCAAAATATGTCCCAACTGTCAAAATATGACATTTTTTAGAATTAACGTATCGACGTGTCATGTCGTGTCTCGTGTCTCATGTCAGTGTCGGTGCAACATAGTTGCCATTTTTGCATTAGAACACCGTAGAATTCCGTTTTAAAAAAGAAAATATTCTAAATCTAAAACTTGGGACAGAAATGACTTCCGGTCTAATGTTCAAGTCATGATTAATCTTCAAATAAATGGCTGAGTCATATTTTGATAAATTCCGAGTAAACCCTTAATTTAAAGTTTGCAGTCAAAACAAAACCATAGAACAGCATTATTTCTTTTTGAAATAAATGAATTTGTTAACAACATATATATCCATTAAATATTTATTAATTGCTTGACGAAACAACGTGACAAACCCGAGTACCTGGATCTTCTCATGTAAAAAATAAAAAAATATGATATGATCATTTGGGGAATCATAACCATATAAATATGAATCAATGATATTAAGGAAGAAAGAAAAAAAAATACTAAAATAGATAGTCACTAAATCGTAAACATTAATTCAACTTATATGGTTATGATCTTCTCAAATGATCCTATCATATTTTCTTATTTATTTAAATGAGAGGATACATTTCCCAAAGCCAATGATCCCTACATTAATTATGAAACCCAGAGGTATGATTCGGAGATGGAAGGAAGGAAATCAAAATTCAAAAGAAAATGAAGGGGGAATTAAGGGTATGAGAGAGTTTAACAACATAATAATTTGTTCTTCCCTTTAATTAAAAATATTGCAAATTACTTTAATCAGAGATAACTATAAATTATTTTAAGAAATTAGTAAAGGAAATTTAACAAATTATATGAGAAAAATATTTATCCTTTTAAAGAAAATAACATTGTATCCTTTTAAGTGAAAATTAATGTTTCACTATAATATTTAACCTACTAAGAAAATAAATAAAAAATAATTGGTTAAATATTATAATAAAACACTATCATTTCATTTAAAAGAACACAATAAATATTTTTCGAATCATATGATAATACAAATTTTTTCTCCTTAATCAAAAAGATTCTCAACTAGTAAAGAGAAAAAAAAAATACTTGAAGTATTTTTCTTCCTATCTTCATACCCAAACAAACAAGCCTCTCTATCTCACAGCGACAAATCATATCGGGTGCTTAATCATACTTGCGATTCAAACACGAGCTATTGCGCTAGAACAATGAATGTTAGACCAGGCTATGGTCATTGTTCTTGTGTGACACGTTTTATTCTATATATGTTGAAAATTAACTAGATTGAGAGTATAATATGATTTTAATGTTTTGAATCTTAGTCCTCAGGGGCTTGCAATAAAATTTTCTACTCCTCTGTCTTTCTTCTTCTTTTTCCCCCTTTTTTTTAGAAAAAAAACGACTCGTGACTGATTCAATATATAGAGGAGAGGTTAAATTCAAGGGGTTTACATCTATCATGTTACATGACACCAACAACTTTCCTACATACACAACATCTTATGGGGCCCACACTTTCTAAAGCAAAAAAAAAAACAAAAAAAACTAATGCACGCAAAACGAATCTCTATAACATTACACAATTACCTTTCCTACAACATAATTCTTATAAAACCCAAATTCAATCATGCTTATATATAGCACAATGTAACTTATACAGAAAATTTCTATGAAGTGATGGAAAGTGGAAACCACAGGTGGAACGGGAGAAAAGTAAGACAGAGAAAAAAAAAATTGAATTTTGATGAAAACTATTAAGAAAAATGTCTCTGTGTAATTTACTGTATATATAATATTATAATGTAAAACCGACTGCATGGAAATTCAATAACATGTACTATTTTATTTGTAATTTGACTTTTGCTTTTGACCCCGGATATATTGTAGCAATAATAACATGGGTGTTTGGCGTTCAAGTTACTCGTATTTGATCCATTCTAATTAAAACTCAATTTCAAACCTCTTAATTTCAAATCACGAGCAATGAGAAAGTCAATCCAAATCACAAGGGTGCGTTCTAGCTACGGACTTAACCCGACTTTTTGACGGTCCTAATGTGATTTTAAAAAATTATTACCGAATTAATATATTTTTTAAAGAAATAATTATAGTAACATAGTCAATTTTACATATTGATCATGCAACACTAGTCTCACACATTAGTAATGCTAATACCAAAGTTTCAAATATTGTACGCTATTAATCTGGCACGTGGACCATACACATTAGATTAAGCAAGATGACACGATAATAACCGTCCGATGCACTTACCATACAGTCTCGTATGTCAACCATTCAAGACATCTTAGGATAATACCATGTGGCCCAATTCTGGTCGTCTATCATACCAAACCTCTTCTCTAATCCCTGTATAACCCTCAGACCTTAGAAATTTTCTAACTCATTCTGAGTAAGTTTGTGCACTTATCTACCACAATGGTCATAAATTTCGATTATTTGAAGGAGAAGAGTCACCGCAAATTGAGATTATAAGAAAATCAATCAATTTTTTAGGGGACAGACACTACTAAAAATGCATTTTTTCGACGCAAAAATTTCGTCAAAAACTTAATTTTTGACGGAAATTAAGCCGTCGAGTATCTCTTCGTTGTTAACAAATTTTCGACAAAATCTCTAATGTTTTCGATGAAATTCCGTCGAATGTTTTCAACAGAAAAATAATGGAATTCCATCGAAAATTATGGGAAATGTTTTCGACGGAAAATAAATTCTGTCGAAAACTCTCGACGAAAAATCAATTAATTTCCGTTGAAAACTGATGTAAAAATTTTCAACGAAAAATAAATTCCGTCAAAAAAATTTATAATTTATTTTTTAAAATTTCTCTCTACAAAATTAATACCAATTTTCTATACTACACATGATAAAAAATATAAGCAAAATAAACAACATATCAAAATCAAATCTCCTTAATCAATACAATAAAATCAAATGTCATTAAATCAAATCTCCTTAACAAATAAATATATTTTGTAACCTTAAAAAATTAACAAATAAAATTATAACATATCAGTACACAACACAAAACTAACTTTATAATTCAACGTAACAATTTCCTCTCAGTCTTTTTTGAACTTCACATTAATAAACAGTCCTATTCCTTGGCCTTTTTCTCTATCTCTGACCATCTTCTTCTTCATCAAGAGCTTCATCTTCCAACTTGGAACTGTCTACGGTGGGGGAAAGTGCCTAATTAATAAAATCACATCATAATGAATCCCTAAGATTATGTATATTTTAATATCATGTTTTAAAATAAATTCAGAAAGAAATAAACACAATAAGAAATCTTTACCTCCTCTGCTCATAAGGTTCAATACTGATCATTAATACTCTCAATCTTTTCACTGAGAGGGAAAATCTGCAAGAGGCATATCATAAAATTAGAGTTGAAATTACTTAATTTGAAACATAAAAGAGATTTTTATATGATAAAATAAAAAAAGAATTTCATTTAGGATTTAATTTTTTTATAAGGTTTTCGACGGAATATGATTTCCGTCAAAAAATTCATAAATATAATTTGTTTTTGATCTATTTTTTCTAATGGTTTTCGACACAAAATTAATTCCGTCGAAAACTTTATAAATATAATTTATTTTTTATAAAGTTTTTGACTGAATTACTTTTCCGCCGTAAAATTTAGAATTTTAATTTCTTTTTTATTTATTTTTTACAATGGTTTACGTCGTAATTCATTTTCCGTCAAAAAATTTAGAAATTTAATTTTTTTTTGATTTATATTTTATAAAGTTTTTGGCGGAATTCATTTTCCGTCGAAAAATTTAGTAATTTAATTTTTTTTTATTTATATTTTATAAAGTTTTTGATGGCATTAATTTTTCGTCGAATTTTTTTGAAATATAATTTCTTTTTGAGTTATTTTTTATAAAATTTTCGATGGAATTAATTTTTCGCCGAAAAATTTAAAAATTTAATTTCTTTTTGATTTATATTTTATAAAGTTTTCGATGGAATTAATTTTTCGTCGAAAAATTTTGAAATTTGATTTTCTATTTATTTATTTTGGATAAAATTTTCGACCTTGAAATATAATTTTTTTTTGATTTATTTTGTATAAAGTTTTTGACGGAATTTTTTTTTCCGTTGAAAATTCTCAAATATAATTTTTTTAATTTATTTTTATTAGATTTTCGACGAAAATTAATACTTTTCTAGTAGTGAGCTATAGCTCTTACTGATACTCACAAATATATAGGTGTAACAATATTAGATGATGAAGATATGAATGTAATACTCGAAGCATATGTTGATCAATCAAAGGCGAAATTCGTTCAATTGTACGTGGACGTTGATTTAACTGAGGATTTATCAAAACTGATTTAGTTGTTGGATCTCAATATGGTCGGCCACAGTATGTATTAGTGATTGCACCTCATGAAGAGCTGCTTGATGTTGAGGGTTTGGGACGGGGTTGATGGACAATAAGAGATAAGTTGTTTGTTAAATAAGAATCTGATCAGTCCAAGCAAATTGTGCAAACTACGATAAAATATTTCAAGAAAGCACGTTAGGAAGTCATAGATGTTGAGATTACAATTGCTAAATTGGTAATGAAATGTCAGAACTAGGTGTAAGGTTACTTATAGAGAGTAAGGGTAACTAAACCAAAGAATGGTAACATTTGGGACATCCATAAATAGTTTGGAGATCATGGTTATGTGAATTGAAGTTTATCCTAAGACCACGAATAATTTGATTAGAGATTTATTTCTTTAGCCATACCAAGTATCACTATAAGAAAACTGTTATTTAGAGGCTGTTTAACTGAAGCGGTTTCACTTAAAGCGTCTCCAATTGATATATAGAAACAGTATTCCCAACGGTTTAATTGATTCGAGAGGTTGACGTGAAACCGCCTCCAAATGTGTACTAAGGCGGTTAAAATAACCGCCCCCATTTACTACTTAGAGGCGGTTACATTAAAACCACCTCTAATTTCTACCATTAGTGGCAGCTAAACCATAACCACGTCCAAATATATATATTTGACGAAGTTAATATAATTGGCCTCATTGACCATTTAGAGCAGTTAAGGTTAATCGCTTCTAAATGCAGCAATTAGAGGCTATTTTAATGTAACTGCCTCTGAATGGTAAATGGATTAGTTATTTTAACCATCTCTAATAGACATTTGGAGATAATTTCATGTCAACCGCCTCAAAATGTACATTAAATAAATAACCACCTCTAAAGCATATTCAGATTTTTAAGTTGAATCATCTGGTGTTATATATAAATTTCCAAAGATAACTGTTGCACATTGAAAAAAAAATCACACCTTCACTTTGAAGTCCCACATTGGATGACTCTTGTTCCTCCTTCTCCATTTCCTTCTATGTAACAACCCACAGTAACACACACATATACGAAGTTCAATAAGCTATTTAAATTAAACTAATAAAAATTATATTAAATTTTAAATATATTTTTTAAAATATATATATGTATATATATATATTATTTTAATATATATATATATATATATTTTTGGTATGAGAAAAACAACCCAGCAGAAAAACTACAAAGTAGAAACTGTTCGAGATCTACAAACAGAAGCTAAATCAGCCATACATAAAAATAGACTGAATCTGAAAAGGAGGGAAACAGAAAAAAGACATATCAGGAACAGAAGGATAGTCCAATGGATAGTTTGCTAGCCAATCAGTACAATAATTTCCTTCTCTATATGGGTGGATAAGATGAACTCTCTAATATTTTCGAAACCAAGCCCGTATTCGAGCCACCAAATGGGGATCGCGGTCTGCAACACCCTTTCTTGACAGAATGGTGATTGCAGTTGTTGAATCAGATTCAACAATTAAATTTTACAGCCTTCCTCCCAAGCCATCTCCAAACCTTTGAGAATTCCCCAAAGTTCAGCATTGAGAGCATTACAATTACCTATCCTGTATGAGAAACCTTTAAGCCAGTGACCCATATCATTTCTAGCAATACCACCACAAGCAGCTAAACCTTGAGATCTCCTAACAGCTCCATCAGTATTTAACTTAATCCAATTCTCCTCGGGAGGATTCCAGCTAACAAGGATTTCTGCTTTGTATTTAACTAAGTGATGATTAGAAATAAATTGAAACGCCATATGGGATTCAGCAGCAACATTAAGAACCGAGTTCCTCTTATAAAGATGAGAAGAAACAGTATTGCCATAAATTAAATCGTTCCGCCATCTCCAAACCAACCAAACAGTAGTACCAAACACAATGCACCAAGGAGTATTATTTGTATACCTGTCCATGCAAGCTAAATTTGTTTCCAGCCAAGTACTTAGACCATCAGCAAAAAAAAGAATGGTCAAAACTGATTGGAAGTAATTCTTCCCAAAGCTTTTTAATAGTCAAGCAATCCCTAAGCAAGTGCATAGAACTCTCAGTTTTATGCAAACAGATAGGGCAAAAAGGATTACCTATATTAAAGGAACTCAATCTATCCTTTGTTGGCAATTTAATATGAAGAACTTTCCACAAGAATAATCTAATCACCTAAGGACCTTCCTAACTCCAAATCTTTTTCCAAATCACTGAGTGACCATTAGGATTAGAAACATTACCTGTAAGAGTATGGTAGATGCTCTTGACTGAAATCTGATATGAGTTGTTTAAATTCCATCTCATGTAATCAGCTCCATCAATCTCATTTGGGGGTAAAATACTTTTAATTAGTAACACAACATCAGCAGAAAGCCAACTAGCTAGTAATTGTAAGTCCCAATTGCCCTGATTATCAACATATTCCTTTATTCTTTTGTTACTTTCCTCCCAAGGATTGGGATTGACAGCCAAGTCCATAAGCCTTTTTCCTTCATGAATCCACTTGTCTTTCCAAAATGAAATATCATTACCATTACCAATCTCCCAGTTTATATGAGTCTCTAATTTTTTCCAGATAGAACAGATATACTTCCACAATCTAGAATCACCATCTATGCAGCTGAATAAGGCATTCCCACTTTTCTGACCACAATATTTAGCCCTGAGAAGAAGAACCCAAAATTTATCCGGATTAGCAAAAATATCCCAAGCCAGTTTACCAACAAAAGCATCATTCATGTAAAGAAACTTCTTCAATCCCAAACCTCACTCTGCTTTTGGTTTTGTCATAACCTCCCAGCTCACTCTATGCATCTTTTTCTTGTTCTCTGTATCTCCCCAAATGAAACCTCTCTACAACTTTTCAATTTCATGAGAAATTGATTTTGGGATTTTATCACACTATATTTGAAAGAAAGGAATAGTAGACAGAACAAACTGAGCCAGGGTAATCCTTCAAGCTTGAGAAAGACACTTTGAATGCCAGCCATTCAACTTATTTTGAACTTTTTCAACAATATTAGCATAAGCTTCCTTAGATGCTCTACCATGCTTCATCCACACACCCAAATGTCTCCCTACATTACGCACTCTCTTAAATCCACAAACATTCATGATTTCAGCTGCTACATTATCTAGAGTGTTTCTGGAGAAGAAAATACTAGTCTTCTGTTGATTCACTCTTTGACCCGAAATATCACCAAACAGATTCAAACACAATGAATTGTATCTGATCTACAGAAGCTTCAGCAAAGTGCATTAAGTCATCAGCAAATATCAAGAGGGATACATCAGGACCTCATTTTCCAACTTGAATTGGCTTCCAAAGCTTACCTTGAATTGCAGTATTGATAATATGGGTGAGCTTCTCCATTACAATAACAAACACATAAGGGGAGAGAGGGTCACCTTGACGGACACCTCTTGAAGGTTAAAATTCCTCAGACATCCCTCAATTCCAGAGGACATTGAATTTAGCAGTAGAAATTGCCGCCATAATATTAACTAGTCACTGTTAAAAATTATATTAAAAATAAAAATTATATTAACTTTTAAAAATAAAAATTTTAATATTAAAATTTTAAAATTTATATGATTTTAACTATTTGAAGGCGATTACATGTTGTTTGGAGGTAGTTAATATAACTGCCTCAGATTGACTTTTGGAGGCGGTAATAGAGGTGGTTAAAATAACCGCCTCGGATTGTCATGTAGAGGCGTTTATTCCAGTGATTTGTGAAAATCATTGTATTTTGCCTCACAACAGTGGTAAACAAGACAATTCATGAACCACCGAACCAAGAATTTAGAAGCGGTTTAAACCGCCTCAAAATGCAAATATAACTGCATCCGAAAATCAATTTTCGTGTAGTGTATGCATCATTTTTTTGTTTTAAAAAGTCATTATGTGTATGTGTCTTATTTGTGGTGATGAATGTTAATGTGTACATGTTATTATTGTATTACAAAGATGGTCACGTAAGTACCTATAGTATTTGTCTAGGTCATACAATAAAGGATCACTGCTCTTCACGAATTTAAAGTATAATATGGGAAGATATGTAAGGCCAAACAAAAAGTAATTGGGAAAATACATGGTGATTGGGACAAGTCCTTCACTATTTACTTAGGTGGTTTACTTACATACTGTAATCTTTCGTGAAATCTATGCACCACATTTAATTCAATAATTATGTGGTCAGTTACCGATCGGTGAATGAATATTATATTTTTCATTGTGTTTTCTAGACTTTCAGACAATATTATGAGACATTCAAATGGTGAAAAACAACAATCCAAATTGATGGTACTCACTTGTTTCGACAATTTATACAGAGAAACAGTATAGACAAGTTGTAGAGAGTAAAAATGTAGAGAGAAGGAGAGGTGATAAAAATAAAATGAGGTGAGAAAATTTTGGATAGTTTCAAATTATTTTTGTGCGGAACTGATTACATTACTATGATTATTTGTTTAAAAAGTACATTAATCTTGTGATAATTTTTAAACACCGCGTTAGTATGGTAAAAAAACTATATATCTCACGTCTAGGAAATACTAACAAATCAAAACCACAATATGTATATATAAGTGAGCATCTGTTACAACATGTGTTTCATCATATGCATGAGAGCAATTTCTTAATATATATTATGCAAGTTGTAGATAGATTTTTTTTTTATAAACCACATATTTGCCCTACGGGAGGTAGTTTTGTTCAAGCAAGAAACATTTACATCATGGTCGGACTAACTCTTTCGAACGAGATTTTTTTGCATTTACAAGAACTTAAACTCAAGATCTTATTTAAGCGAAATGAAATATGTATAACTTGAAATAACCCCCCTTTAGTATTGCATGTCGGAGAGAGATGACTTCTTGCTTCTAGGGCGATAGGTCTCATTGCAAAAATGGAAGTGCCAAATCATGAGCCAATTTTTTTAGCTTAATCGCGAGCCATTTTTTTGAGCCAACCCACGAGCCAACTTTAACTAGGTTCGGGTCGGGTTAGATTGGGGTTTCTGGCTCTTTATTTTGAGCTAACTCTAACCCGACTCATTTTTTTCAGGTTGCAGCGGGTCGTGCTGGGTTGGCATGTTTTGCCAACCCTAAAGAAAGGCATGCTCCAAAATATTCTTAAATTTTCTTTTCTTTCTTTAAAAATAAAACTTAGCCTCTAAATAAAATATTTTTTCAACTGACCCTCTAAAATTCTTTCAGTTGTAATGCCCCTGATTAAAACCAACAACAACTATTGAATTTGAAGGCATTGGTGGTCTTCCCCCAATGCAAGGTCCTCACCATCTTTCTTTTTGATTTGTCTCCACCCTCTTGACAGAGTTTTTTTTCTTCTTCTTATTTTAATCAAATATGTTTTATAATATTTTTTCTTTTTTTATTTCCGTATTGGCTAGTGGGTATCAGGGGACGTTTGGCAGAAGAGAAATTTTTTTGTGCTTGAGAATCATGATTCCCATGAATATGTTGGGAAAATGAATTTCTGGAATTGTTACCAAAATATTCTTTGGTAGGCCAAAATATTATTAGGAATGTTGACTCAAGTTTTCTGATTCTATGTTTGGTTGATTGTCATTTATTCTCATTAAAAATTCCCTTGTTCTTTCGTGATTAATTTCTTCCCCCCTGCCTTAGTCATGAGCCTCCAATTTATTATATATTAAAGGTTAAAATGAGCATGAAACTGATTTTAAAAAAAACCAACAGATGTAAGAATTGTACCAAGTGTTATTTTACTCTCAGTAATATTCTTATAAAAAGTTATCATATTTTGTAGGAATTTTCAGCTTAGTAAAAAGATAAATTGTAGAGCTCAAGTTGTAAGGCTTAAGTGAATTTGTTTTGGATTTTTGAATCATATAATTGATTGAAGAGCTTATTGAATACTCTCTTGAATATTTTCAAGGAAATCTTTTCTTTAAATATATAAGGAAGATTTTAAGGATTTGATGGGGAGGTTTTAAGAAAACTTTCTCCTCAATATAAAGAGGAAAATTTGGAAGCAAAATTACTTTTGGCACATTCTGAAGAAAAGTAATAGAGACTAAAGGAAGAATCCTATTTTTTCAGAGCTCAAGACAAAAATTAAAGGAAGATCAAAGCTTTGCAGTGGCGATCAACCATCATTCTTCCCTCACTTTCTTCATTTATTTTAATTTCTTTTCTAGTTTTGTTTATGTCAGATATGTTTGGCTAATTTTTTTGTAGTTAAGGATATGGATCCAATGAAAACCTTTATGTTGATTTAAATTGTCTTTTAACAAAATTCTTTCTCAATTGTTATGTGTTTATTCTGAATTATTTGTTAAATTCTTGTGTGACTTGATCAACCATATAAGAATAAAGAGGGTTATGGTTCACAATAGACATATTGGCACTACAAAAAAAGTAGAATTCTGGGGCAGTTATATTGGCTTTCTAGGGCGGTTATAAGTAATTATAAGATCATTACTGTTAATTTATCCTTAGATGATCAGAATTCTCACACAAGATATGATCATATTAAATAATATTTAGAATTAGTTCAATTCCTTGAGTTCCACCTCAATCACTCTTTGTATAACTTTTTGCGGGCATCTCTAAAATAGGGAATATCTTTTAGAAAGAACCAATCATTTCATGATGATAGCAACAATAATTCTCTCTTATTCCCATATAATTAAAGATTGTAAAATTTTAATCATCTCTCGTATTGACTTGAATGTGGAAGCCTCTGGACAAGCACATCCTTTATTATGCCAATAAAGCATTACCCGCGAACACCAAATAAGAAGATCCAATAAAGCATATCTTCAACATTCAGGTGTACTCTTCTTTATTATCTCTACGATAGAAATTTTTTTGGTGCAGTGACATAGTATATATAATCCCCTTCGTGGTCTCACTTTTTCACTGATGCACAGCAAGCCCCCACGTTAACGAAGGATATTTATTTTAACCATATAGATGCAGTTGAAGCACAAAGCTCCTCCACGGAGTTACAATATGTGAAGATTGAGAAATGATATTGAATTTGAATTGATTTTGATTCATGATTATTGTTGATAGTTCTTTAGGATATATTCACATTTAATGATATTACAAACATATTCATATTATTTTTATCTATGAGAAATGGTCTATCTTTCTCCGTTTTTAATTTATGATATAAAGAGTTTTTATTTTGTAGTTTTTTTTATTGCTAATTGATGACAAGAGAGACATAATATGTTCTTTTTTTATTAATTTATTAATTTTTTATATTTTTTCTTTTAAAAATTAGTATAAAGTTTATTATCATTTATTTAATTATTAAAGGTCATAACCATTTACACATACGATATAAAACTCATTTGATTAAGGGTTCAAGGGCTCAACAAATAAGACTTCCAAGCTAAGAAAATATGGGCATCCCCTATATATGACATCCACAGAAACATTGACACAGGACATCAGTAGCTCAAAAGTTTGCAGCAATTCTTGCATGTTCTAGACAAGGATAAACACCAATTCTTACATGTTTTAGACATAGACCTGTGAGAGTTGCAAACTTATGAGATTCATTGTGCATAAGGCTTAATCTAAAAAGGATTTCTAGAAAATTAGGATTCTAATTAGGTTAAAGGGTTAAATAATTACGACATTAGGGATTTAATCAATTATTATTTAGATGATAAATTGTTTGATAACAAGAGGGTTAAAAGTGATGAATTTTTGCTTGAATTTAATCTTCGTGGAAATGATACTCACTCGTCACTTTATTACTTGGAATGAGCAATATACTTGTCATTTTCACAACACTTAGGTGCAAGACTACTAATCGTCATTTTCAAGTTTCAAGTGTTTGGAAACTTCAAAGCAACAAAAAACATAACTCACCCAGTTTTCAAATTGAATCAAAGATACAAACTTTTGAGCAATTAGTTCAGCTAAATTCAATTCAATACCTAACATATTAAAATACCCCTAATTTCAACAAAAATTATTGGAAACCCACGATGTAATTAAAGTCCAAAATCCAGAAATTTCAAACCAAGTAACACAGAACTTACAATCCCAAGAAAGTCTCAACAAGATCCTGTTGGTCAAATCAATAATTGGAATCAAAACTAAAGGCTATGTTTGATTTCTGTTTTGGAAAATAGTTTTTTAGTTTTCAGAACAAAAAAACAAAAAAATTCATTTGGTAAGACCTGTTTTGTATAAAATGTTTTGAAAACTATAACTATTTTTTTGTTTTGAAAATCAAATTTAGAGAACATGTATGAGTTGTTTTTGTTTTCTGTTTTGGTTTTTAACTTTAAAAATATATATATATATATAGAAAACAATTGTTTCCATAATTATTTTACAAAACAGCTTTAAGAACAAAAAAACTAGAACACAATCAAACAGACCTGCAGATACAAATCAAACACCAAATCCATCAATTCCTGAGAGATCATGTGGTTCTTGGTGGGTGAGCTTCAGAGCGAAGCAAAATGAACATCCAGAGGAGCAACGGGGCGAAAGTCAAAACAAACCATACCTTGATATTATTCACCACGCACTAAAAATTTCTGAAGTTGACCAAAGGTCATAACAAACCATGTCTTGAACTAAATGTGACAGGAAGAAGAAGATGAAGAAATGGTACCTCAAAGAACAATACCACGTAGAGGATATTTTTGTTCGAATTTTTTTTCCCTCAAGTGGGAATCCAAGAAAACCACCCATGAGATTTTGCTTAACAAAATAAATCTTAGGAATCTTATTTTCACATAAAAAATTTCACAATCCTTATACCAAACGTAAGTAAATAAGATTATCAATATCAATTTCGCGGGAATTTAAAATTTACACTCGTACCAAATGCCCCCAAGGAAATCTGATTCCCATTCCCATTAAAGCAACCATTTTTTTTATTTGTTATTTTTATTTCATATGGCTGCTTTATTAGTAATACTAAATATTACTAATGGCACTCAAGAATAAATATAAGAAAGAAATTTCTTATAATAAATTTTCAAAATATTACTTTAAAATTAAAATTAATAAATATTTAACGACTAATAATATCATAACAATTGATCACTTATTAAAAAATTAAATAAAGTTTATTGATACGAAATTATTTTATTTGTAATTCATTTATTTACTATTAGAGAAATGAAGTCTTCACCTAAAAATTTAAAAAATACTTGGGTTGAATTAGTTTTTCATATTTAATTTTAAAATCTTCTAAATTAATATAATTATAAAATATTCGTACTATTTTTTTTTATAAAACGCTTTTTAGTAATGTTAAATGCTTGAGATAAACTTTTACCAAAAAAAAATAAAAATGCTTGAGATAATTTACAGAAAAAAAAAAAAGCTACAGCCTCAAATGCCTTAATGTTTTTTTTTTTTTTTTTTTGTAAAGAATAACCAACTAAAAAGGTGACGAGGCAGAATGGGAGATTCCCTTCTTGTCCCTACAAATTTATGCTTCCTTCTCTTTCTATTTTTCTTCTGCTTCTACAGTTTTTTATATGTTCTTCTCCTCTCTCCTTTTATTGTTAAGTTCTGTCTGGACGGTTAAAATTAGCGTGGAAAACAAATAATCGATGCTCCCGCTGCTACATGCATATTGTCCTCCCGTGGCAGTACGTGTTGCAGACAAGCAAGCAATGTGTCGTGGACTTTGACAAATAAAATAAAATAAATAAATAAAAAAACCATTAAAAGAGTCTGGCAGTATGTGTAAATTGTAATTGGCTGCTCTGTGTAGCTGTAGTGCTATTGGCAAATGCGTGTTGTGCAGTCGTAGGCTCTATTTATCTATTCAATGATGCGAATGTCTCCCGACATAACTGTTCAATGTCTCTTTATGTTTATTCTCTGCGCAAGTGCACATCAATGTATCTTATTTAGGAGAATAAATTTAGTGCAACCGGCCCATAAGAGATTGGATGGGATGAAGGAGAGAGTGAAAGAGAAATTGAGGAGAGAAGAGAGAGAAAAGGAAAAAAGAAAAAGAAAAATTCATGTGTCACTTTGTGAACGGAAGTAACATGAAAGGACGGGAGCGTATTAAAAATTTCTCTTATTTAGAGGTTAGCAATTAAAATATTTTTTAAATAAAAAACTATACTTTTAGTTTTTTTTTAAATAATATATTTTTATTTTTTTAAAATTATTATGTATATATTTTTATAATTATGAATTTTTTAACTAATTTTTTTGTAAACATTATATTAAAGCTTGAATGTATAACTTCATATATACTTAATTAAAAATTTTATTGCTTACCAAAAAAATAAATTATTCACTGCAAAAGTAATAAAATATTACTGTTATAGTTGGATGACAATCAAATCATAATTGTGATGAATTCATATAACGCTCGTATTTTAAAGGCCTAATGGATACCATTATAAAAGGAAAGTCACACAAATAAGAAAAGAATTTTTATATCAATGACAATCCAATCAGCATAGATGAATCTCTCTCTTATTATTATATTGTTATTGTGCACACATGACAACACTCTTCTGACAAATGTCATTTATATTTATGTACAATGATCTAATACCTCAAAGTTATCTCATTCATAAATAGTTTAGAAAGAGCACCAGATTCGAAATAATTCTACTAGTCCTGGATTAGACACTTTTGTTATCAGACAAAACAATAACTTTAATACAATTTTATTTTCTAAAATTATTGAACACATTAGTACAAATTATAAATCACTTTAATAATCTCAAACGTGATTTTGAAGCTGCTAGCGTTTTTCCATACATGACATCAATCGACATGCTCGTATGCAGCACGACATGTCTTATGCTCATGTTTCATTCAAAGTTGGAAAAATGACAAGCACGCTTACCATGTTTTATGCACTTCTGACCTTTGCTTCATTTTTCGGGCATACAAGGCTGCGCTTTTGAACATTTCTATTATGCTTCATTTAGTACAAGTTTGAATATATATATATATATATATATAGGTTTCTTTTTTCTCATGTCACATGAGATAACATCTCACATGCTATACATACAATAAGTGGTAGGTCCCACCATTTGTTAAAAAACTAAAATTGAAGATAGCACGGATTTCGATGCCTCACAACATGAGAAAACAATCTCCAATAACAAAAGAAAATTAATTATATATATATAGGGGTTGCATTTTCTCATGCAACATGAGAGGAGCTTTTCTCCTACACACACAATCAAGTGGGCCGACTAGTTTAAATAAAAAGGAAAATGAAAGAAAATATTAACACGGAAATTGAGCTCTCACTAAATGAGAGATTGCTATTTCTACAACATGAGATTTATTTATCCTATATATATATATATATATATATATATATATATATATATATATATATATATATATGGGGTTTACATTTCTGCCGCTGCTGTATGTGCAGCAATTAAATACTTGTCATATATATACTTGAAAGCATTAAATGCAGGAACTCATAACCATACAAAGGATGAAAGATTAAATGTGGGGAGTCATAACCATACACCTGTCGTTGTACATAAAGCGGTTGCAGAAATAATTTTACTTATATATATATATATATATATATATATATATATATATTTCAGGTGGGTGGGTCCATAGGGAACTCATGACTTGGGATCTCCACCAATGGGCTAAGGTTTCATCAAATGTATCAAGTGAGTTCGACACTAGATTACAACCCAAAACCTTAAGGGATTGAGTTCATGAGTCCTTTCACTTATATGAATTTCAATTAGTTCACTTAATCCATTATCAACCAATGTAGGACTCATTACACTCGAATAACACAACAATCTCCCCCTTAAGTGTGAAACCCAACATTGGTATGCTCCTCCTTACCCAAGAGCCAAAGTACTCAATCTGCCTCTTAGCCAAACACCTAGTTAACCTGAGCCCAACCGACTCTGATACCACTGTCAGACGAGTCCAAGAGAAGCCCGTGGCTGGGGACTACCACTAATGGGCTAAGGCTACAATCCTATATCAAGTGATCCCAACACCATGTCTCAACACAAAATCTTAAGGCTTTGGATTCATGGGTCCATCTACTTATATTCACTTCATTAACTCATTATCAATCAGTGGGTTCATCACACTTGAATACCAGAGTAATATATATATATATATATATATATATATATATATATATATATATATATATATATATATATAGTTTCTAAAATTACTTTAAGAAAATTTGTCTAATGTTCACCGAAACGACTTAATTTTGGAGTTGAGAAATTAAAAAATTAGAATGATAAAGACTATTATAACCCTAGAATAAATTAAAATTACAGACACAGTATCATTTCCGCTTCATAACGATGTAGTTTCAATGAACATTAGATAAATTTTTCTAAAGTAACTTTAGAAAAAATGAATATATATATATATATATATATATATATATATATATATATATATATTTCTTTTTTAAAAAATTAAGAGGAAGGATATTCTTACTACCAAATTTTTCTACTACTAACTTACTACCTATCTAATCACCATTGAATCAAAGAGAGAGAATGCTAAAAAGTCTTTGAAAAAAGAGAAAATGTTGATCCAATGGTGATTAGATAGGTAGTGAGTTAGTAGTAAAAGATTTTGATAGTAAGAATATCCCTCCTCATATTTAATATGCATTGAGTACAGAACTGAAGTCATAAAGAATTTTGTTGTAAATTTTTAAATTTTTTGTAAATTATATGTCTTTCATTAGGTTGAAAAAGAAAATAGTTGAGATTCATGTAAGTCGTTTTATATATCATTTCCGCAAAGGCCGATTAAACTTAAAGATTGAAATGCTTTACTTGAATGCTTATTCAATTTTCTCAGTCAGCAAACTTCGTCAAAGTCTATTTATTAGTATTACTACAATTAACATGTTGGAGAATAAATTTTTGTTATTAAAAAAATACAAAATAAATTAATTTATACATACATAGTATTCTCTTGGATCTAAACCTTTGGTGGTATTTTATAATAAATAAAAAAAATAAAAAAAGCATCTACCGATAACATATAAAAAAGATTGTAATATGTACTTAATTAGTCATTGTTAGAAAATCATAAACACAGCTAAAGAGCTAAACAACACCCGAGTCAGGTGCGAAATCGTCGGAATTCAAACCAATGTTATTTAACTACATACACAGCTATTGCTTTTGCTTATCTGACACATTAAATTGGAAATTATATAGCATTAAACTTGGGTTCTTGTACACTAATGTGATATTTCATGCATGTTGATACATCACCATAGCATAGTTTATAAGAAAGTATTTAGTGACTATTTTCTTACGAAAATTGATATATCACATAGCTACGTACGACATGGATCAACATTAACGACATGCTTATCCAAGAATTAAAACATCATATTGATCAAGCACTTTCTAGGCAAAACAGGGTGTTTTGCCTTCTCATATACTTTAGTTTTAGATGATTTTCAACCTTCAAACAATGCCAGGTCAAGCCCAACTATTCATCAACAACAGGAGGCACTGGTCAATTCATAACTTGCTCCCTAGCTATATATATGTATATATATTTATATAGACCCATCACACTTTCCACCATCCATATCACAAACTCTAATTTTCTTCCAATCCGTTACTCAAAACCGCAAAAGGTGAAAGGACAACTTGAAATTGAAAATAAAGAAGAGCATTTTTTTTTTGTTCCACTACTGATCAGCTACTATCACATATATATAGAGATGGGTTTCTCTTACAGGATGATCCTCTTCATAGTTCTAATAATCATCTTCACCATTTTGGTTGCTTCTCCTCAATTTGGAACAGCAGCAAGATCATTACAGGAAGATCAGTGGTTGAGGGAATATAATGGGCTTTTATTGCAGTCACTCCCACGAGGCCCTCCTAAGCCATCGAGTCCCGATCATATTCATACCTAAGAGGAGGGTGCATGCATGCATGCATGGCTAATTAAACTTGGCTCGTGTTCACCTCTTTTTATAAGAGGAGGGTATATAGTTCTTAAAGCAAGTAAAGATGACTGATATATATTCTTCAAAATGTTTCGTAACTATTTTCTTTTTGGTTGTGCTTACTGAGAAGTGAGAACAGCCATTGCATTCATATTCATGCAAGTTTGAGCTTCAATTATATTCTACTGTAATCTAATACAGATTGTAATTTTCTTTAATTTAAACTAATGAGACTTTGTGATAATGACTATATATATTACATGGAATTAGATATTATGCCTACATTTTTTATCCCTATTTTACCTTCTTCTTTTTTCAATTTTAGTTAATAAAGCCTTTGAGAAATGGTGAATAGTTATTGACTTTGTTGCACGATGTCTCCATATATTGGCCCGTTTTTATAAAATTTTCTCGCTCTCCTATTATTGATGATATATAATCCAACATTACAGAACATGCATGGTATATATATGATACAGCATTCCAGCCATGGACCGATGTAGAATGATGTAACTTAAATCAGACTTATATTAATAAGCAAAACTGAAACACATATTATACGCACGTAAGATACCCTAGCTCGAGCTTATAACCTTAATTGAGAGATAGTGTAAAAAATTTCAAAAAAATACATTCTTTAACAAAGGTATATTCAACTTAAGCGTATACGTTGGGCTCAGTTTTAGTAAAAGAGAAGAAGATGGAAAAGAATAGAGGGAAGTGCAAGAAGAGAGAGAGGATTTTCCAAACTTTTCTTAACATTTTCATTACCTCAAATACTATATAAACCCAGGTTAACATGGAATACAACTGAAATTGAAATATTACAGAAATATTAAAATAAAGAAATCAGGCAGTGTAATGGATTATTGGCCATTCTCCTAGGCCCACTTTGAGTAGGGATGTCCCCAGCGTTTGGGTCTGCTCCTTTTTGCAGTTTGGGCCTACAGTTGCGCGGGCCCATCGCTACATATTCTACCCCTTCACCCTGAGTCTGACATCCTCTGCAGTCACTTTTCATCCTCTCTCACGCGTTGTTATTGATTTCTCCAATGTTATTAAAATCCGTCAAATCCGTTCGAGAGGTTGGGTCACTGATTTATTCAGTAATTTATTGATTCAATTGCATGACCTGATAATTATATCCAATTCTATAATTTATTAAAAAATTATAAACATACTCAAATATATAAAAAAATGATAAAAATTTAAAATATTTTAATATAAAAATAATGAATCACACATTATTATCCAAAAAAGGATCAAATAAAAATATAATGATCATGATACGGGCTTCAGGTTTAGTAAACGACATCTCTAACTATAAATCAAATCAAAATTTTCTGCATAGTACATAATTGAGATAACATTAGTGTTATATGTACATAACCTATGTAAGTTAATAAGCAAAAAATACTAAAATATGTCTATTACAATTTTTTGTTTGAAATTTTTTTTTCAAACTTTTTTTGGGACAGGGGCAGGTCACCGATTTTCACAAAAATTGACCAGGTCACACCGGTTCTGATGCATGGCCAGTCTATTACTTCACCTGAATCAATTATATGATCGATTTACCGATTTTTAGGTCGACCCGGCTGGTTTGGTCTTATTCGGTTTTATTAACATTGGACTTATCTTAAAAGCTTAATTTTATTTACATATTTAAAAGTTGAAAACTGTTGCCTTGTTAGTCTTAAAAACCCTGTTATTTTAAAGGTAAAATTATGAAGAAAAAAAAATATTTTTTTATTTGATCTATTTTAATCTTTAGTCACTAACGTTCCACGATTCACCGTAGAAGAAATTAAAAAAAAAAATGTTATGAAACTTAATTATAGATAATATTCTAAACGTAGTATTTTTTTTTTGAATTACATTATATTATTTTGGTAATATATCTTAAAATCGCATTATTTCGATAATTTTTTTTATTGTTTGCATTGGAAGGTCCGCCTTCCGAATTTAATGGACGAGGATTATATTTTATATTTTAAAAAAAAAAACTTGTAAGCCATTAAATTTGGTTTAGTGGTGAGGTATTTGTATAATTTATATTAGATTATATGTTTAATTTTCACTATTATATAATAAAAAAGGAACCTATTTTTGTTTACAACTTCTTATAATTATATTCTAACCGTTGATTGGAAATCAACAGTTAAGATTTTCACAAATTAAATTTATTAATTAATTATTAATTTACAATAAATGACTGTTGATTGATAGAAATCAACGGTTAAGATATGATTGTAAGAGTTTATAAACTATTTGGGTCGTAAATATAACTCCTCCCATAAAAAAACTTGTCTTATTAATTATATAAATTATAGTTTGACCTATTTTAACCTGTAGTCATCAATGTTCCATGGTTTCCGGTATAGAAAATAAAAATAAAAGTAATATTAAAAAAGATAATTATAAAGAAAAAAACGGAAGAAGAAGGAAACATGACATATAATCCTTTAAATTCAATGGCCGTAAATATATATAGTCTTTAAGTAAGTAGGACAGACTAACTCATAAACCACTATTACAATCGACACTTCGTGTCCGACACTTTCCGATACTCTCAAACACTCCGACACTCCCCGACACTTCAACACGCGTTATAAAAATTTAAAAAATATTCAAATGTTGCGTCGCGTTGAGGTTTTAGTTCTAACTATTAGTTTCGTGGGATTACAATTATCATTTTATTGAGTTTAATTTAAATATTTGGGTTATCTTATATTTCTTTGCAAAATTTATGAATATTATAAGTTTAGATTCACTTTTTTGTTAAATTATTGAATGTTAAATATAATATACACTACATGAATTAAAAAAAAATTAATATCAAAACATGTCCAACGTGTCGAAATCTAACATTTTTTAGAATTAGCATGTCGGAGTGTCGTATCACGTGTTCCGCGTCAGTATCGGTGCTACATAGGTTACAATAAAGAGGTTTTTTTAAAGTATTATGATATATATATTTTTTTTTAAAAAGAGTTTTAACAAAAAATAAATATTCTTTTAAGTTTTATAATATATTCATAAACCAGTGTTATAAAATATTATACTTTTTTTTTAATACTTTAGGTCTTAAATTTATCTGATTTTCAAGTATTATAATATGTTTTTTTTTAAAAAGAGTTTTAGAAATTTTGAATAATTAAAAATACTAGTTAACGTATAAATAAGTTGAAAGAAGGGGTTCACTTTTTCTATCGTTACTGTAAATAAGTTATCTGTAATAAGTCTCAATATAACATTGTTTTGGGGCGGAAATCATGGTGTTTTGTAATTTTAATTTATTTCAGGGTTATTATAGTCTTTATAATTATAATTTTTTAATCCCAAAACGACGTTGTTTTGGAAATAAATGCAGATAACTTATCTGCATTAACACTGAAAATATTTTTCTGTAAAAGAAAAAATAAAAAGTATATAATTATGGAAAATTATTTTCTCAGACTGTAGGAGATAACTATCTCATGTTACATATACATAAAAAGATGTGCCTGCAATTTCTTTTTTATTTTTTTTAACTTGTGGTCTTCATATTTTTAATTAGTATAGAAAAAAATTTCCCTCAGGTTAAATGAGAGAAATATAACCCTAAAATTATACTAAAAAATGTATTTTTATCTATTTATATCATATCGTGACAATTCTGACACTATTTAATTGACTTCAAATATATGATAGGATAATATAATCATATCAAATTGTCTATTTAGTGTATATGAACTATAGGATAGGATATTAGTTTATTGTGCTAATATCATATCTTACCCTTATTAAATCCTCTGTCGTTATCCTCTATTAAACGAGTCATACTCACAAGTCATATTGACAAGTTAACAAATTTTGTGAGAGGGGACGTGGAATTCAAAATTCACGATCGAACAACTCTAATTTGGCAACACAATAGTAGATCAACTCGTACGTGAGGAATAATAAACTTATATTACACACTATCTTTATTTTAAATCTAAATTAGATTACCAAAAAAAAAATCTAAATTAATCTAAGACAATGGTTTACAACTTGAGAGAACAATCGCCCCTCCAACTCCACCACTGCTTACACACACACACAATTTTCAATTCATAAATTTCACACCAAAATACAATTATTCGCGAAATCTCTAACTCACCCACCAACCTAAAATCCATTTACTTCAAATCATCAAGTGATCAATTTTATTAGGTACCTACTCGTTCATTTCAAGCTAGTTCGCTAATTAATGAATGGGAGATCCATTAGACGGTGGCGCATGACCGTTTGGAAGTGACTGTAAAAGAAGCCCATATTCGCTCGACCACTGACGATGTAATAATAATGGCCTGCAAGCAACTCCAGAATGAGGAGAAAAACCAAAAATAGTGACGACGGTGATCAGCAGAAGCTGCACAACTGTGAAGAGGATCTTACTGTACGAGAAAGCCATATTAACGAAACAAAAGAAAAATGCTTTTTTTTGTTGTGCTTTTCGATCCCCTTGCGACCCTTAATTTGAGTTTGTGATAAGAAAATGTTTTGGTGGATGAAGGGGAATTAGACATACACAACATTTAAATAGACCCGTCTTTGATGTTGTTTCTAACGTAGTTTGACACTTTAATTTGACCACGAATGGTTTCATGTGGTGTTTGGTTTGGAGGGATTTTGGAAGATGTCTATCTTTCTCAAGTATGGCTTTTAGAAACACCATGTTTGTTTCAATATATTTCTCCAAAAACCCATCTATTAAGTATGGATTTATGAGAAACATAGATATCCGCACTGTTCAAAAACCCAATTTAAAGGTGGGATTTTCGGAAAACCGGTTATCTCACCTTTAATGCACTGTTGATTTCATAAAGCTACCTAATTTTCCCAGTAAAGTTTTTTCCCACCAAACAACTTCTTTTTACATTTTTCTATCTATTTCACTTTATTCATTTTTCCAATCATTTCTCTATCTATTACATTTTCCTACTATTCTAAAAAAAATTCCCATACCAAACACCCCCTCAAGGTAGGAAAATTAGAACGGAAAACCTCGAACTCCAAATGTCCGTCCACGCGCAACAGGTGTTTGAAAATGAAGATAACTAAAGAAGAAAATTAGGTTAAATATTATATATATTAAATTTTGCTATAATTCTCATGTAGTCTTGTATTTATATAAAAATCATTAGGATTAGTTTAATAATGAAGAATTTGAGTAGCTTGTATCTGTTCAATTTTTATTATTGTATTCAAAAAAAATATTTATGTAAGGGACGCAAAAATAAATATTGAAATAGAAAACAAGTTCTATCTTTGTAATTAATATGACTCGATAAAAAGAAAAAGAGAAAAGAAAAGTGGAATGCAACGTGTGTGTCTGTGTCAGAGGCCATTATATATTTCTATATTTACTATGAGATGGCCATTGACATGCAACACGACGTGTGTTCTGAGTTATGACCTACTCCGGTACGGGATTTACAATAGAAATAGGGTGATAACCTATGTTGTACAATACTGAGACGACAGGTTATGGGATATAATACAATATACAATATGGAAATGGGAAAAGTCATTCACACAATTTATATCCTTTCACTTTTATAAAGAGGTGTGATTCACATCTTTATTTTTTTTTCAACTCTCTCTCCTCCTTTATCTATCTCTTTCTCTCTCTTAAAATGACATAACTTTACATTCTTTAAAATGACACATACTTTACCCTATGTAAATATATTAATTTTAAAAATATATTATATTTTGACATTTAGAATATTTTTAATATTAAATAATATTTTAATATATATAATATAATTTATATTTAATACATATAGCAGTAAATAATAAGTCATATAATTAATCAAATATTCAAATTACATAATATAAATATAAAATAAAATAATTTTTCATGTCACATTTTATAACAGAAAAAATTTGATTTTTAAATTATTTTTTCATATTTAATTAATAAAATAATATTTAGACCTAAAAAAAAAACATGTCGGATAAGTTTCAGAACATTGACCTGCGTGTCTTAAAATATTGATCCCGCGTGAAGGAATGTCGGAATGTAATAGTGTCCTGTACATGTCCGACTCATAAATTTTTTTAAAAATGCTTCCCAGGTGATAACTAAATTTCGACTTTCACAATTTAAAAAAAGAAAAGAAAAAGAAATACGGTAGTGGGTCGTAAAGTAAGCCATATATGTCATCGTGGGAAAAAATATATAAGATAAGAAAGTAAGCTATGGAAAAATCGATCCGACGAGTTGATACCTAACTAGCTAGTTATAGTCAAAGAAAATAAACTTGCACGAATTGTAAATGTTTCACATGCACTTTGTTCATATTTTTTTTTGTTTTGTCTTTTCATTGCTGGGAAGTGGGAACAAAGCACAAGAAGTAGAATTTCGTTACCAATTCAACCGTTGTCCATGTTTTCGTTGTGAGTTGTGATATTGATTTTTAAATGAGAAATTAAACTGAAAAAAGTTTGGACTACTAATTGTGATTAACTTATTACCTAGCTGGCCATTTGTTTCTTGAAATACTAACTTCATACAATAAATTAAGGGAAAAGAAGTCTCTTGTAGTTAAAGAAATCTTTTTTTCTATCATTCTCATTTCAATATCCGTATCAATCACTTTTTTTTTTCCTTCAAGATAGTCTCATCCTTTTTCTTCTTTTTTTTCTCAACCCCTAGCTTCTGCTGATTCCCTGATGATCGCTTCGATCTCAAGCGTGCAATTCTTGTTTTATGGGGTTAGCCCTCTTTTTTTTTTTTTTTTAAAGTTTCAGAAGAGGGATATTTTTACTACCAAAATTTTCCACTACCAACTTACTACCTATCTAATTACCATTGGATCAACATTTTCTCTCTCTTCAAAAACTTTTTAACATTCTCTCTTTTTGATCCAATGATGATTAGATTGGTAATAAGTTAGTAGTGAAATTTTTTGGTAATAAGAATATCCTCCCTCTAAGTTTCAAAGATAAAAGTATATGATTCGTAGGAATATTCAGAAAAGTAGGAATATTTAATTTTGTGACTAAAATAATGCTGCTGACACATTTTATTGTCTAGCATATCAATACTACTATAGTAGGAAAGTAAAGTTGTGTTCTTTTTTATTTAGTAAAATTGTAACACTAGCAGTGTTCTCCGTTCAATTAGTTAATATTAATATAATTTAGCAGCTAAATTACTAACATTATTTACGGCCATAGTAGGTCACATGGGATGGCTAGAACTAGAAGGTAGGCGAGCTCACCAACAAATTCTTATGGTCTTCGCATTCAAATATCTCTGTTAGGCAGCTAGTCTATGCTCAGCGGGTGCGTGGAAAACTGCAAGTGCATGACCAAAATATATATCATTATGGAGGAGCAGGTATAATGTTTGCCCACCTACAACATGCACCATGTAGAGGAAACGTATCATACCCGTTTATTTAATGGGTCTCGAAACTTACTTTTATTTCGGGCTTGAGGAAAAGAGACAGAAGGCTTCAATCAGAAGTCACCTTATAATTTTCAAGTTTTTTATTCTTGACTAACTATGTCAAATTAAGGTATAAATGTTGGGAAAAACTATTCTGTTTTATTTTATTTTTTTTAAATGGTGGGTCTCATCACTATGTATCTATGATAAGAGATAACTTCTCTTCTATTACATGAGAATAAATAATCTCATATATATATATATATATATATATATATATATATATATATATATATATAGGTAGGATCCTTTGACACCGGTGTCAAAATCCAAATTTGACACCTCACCTGAGGGCCGTTAGATCAAAAAATATCAACGGTGTCACATGCTTACAAATCAGAGTCGTTGATATTTTTTGATCTAACGGCCCTCAGATGAGGTGTCAAATTTGAATTTTAACACCGGTGTCAAAGGATCCTACCTCATATATATATATATATATATATATATATATATATATATATATATATAAGGCAGTATATTCTTATGTAAGAGTTAGAAATCTTATACTTAATCTTGACCATTATTCCACTTATATCCAATGACTCACATTACTAAAAAATTAGAGCCTTCAGATATAAGTGGAATCAACGGACAAGATTGTGAGTGTAAGTTACACTGTTGTAAAATGATCCTGACCATATATATATATATATATATAAGATATATTTTTCTTATGTTGTAGGAAAAATATTACCTCATGTTGTAGAAATAAAAGTATAAGTGGGACCCATAGGTAAGAGGAGAGAGAAAAAAGAGTGGTGGGACCCAATTCCTTTTTGTGTGTGTAGGAAAGTTGTTTATCTCATGTAAAATGAGATAAACATATATATGAGGTTTACATTTCTGCTGCTACTGTACGTGCAATAATCAAATACTTGCTATATATATATGTGTGTGTGTGTGAAAACATTAAATGCAGGGAATCATAACCATACAAAAGATGAAAGCATTAAACGTGGGAAATCATAACCATACACCTGTCGTTTGTAATAACCCTAATAATTAAATTACACTTTTTAGAACTTATAAGTGTAATTAGATGATTAATGAAATGGAAGAGCCTAAATTAGAATTTAATCACTTTTTGGGGAAAAAGGATAAAGAATAAAAGAGTTGGGTTTAAATAAGCAATTTATACAAAGTGGGTGACACCAAAATAATATAAATAAGTGACATGTACCCTTTGAACCTACTAACCAAATGTCCTAACTAGATAGTTGAGATTGGATGGTGTAAAAAGTAAAAGAATAGAAGGGCAAAATAGTAACTTCCCCACAAGATATTTATAATACATTCTCTCTCCATTTCTCTCACTTTCATTCTCTTTCCATTCCTCCTCTTCACTGTCGCCTGTCACCCCTTCTTCCACCTCCATGGTTGTTCTCTTCATTCTCCATGGAAGAGTTTGAAAATCATCACTACACTTGGCCCATTATTGAACCCCCAAGCTTTCTACTCTTCCAAGCTTGAGAGCTAAGAGAAAACCCACCTTTGTTGGTCTCCTATTTTCGTGGGTCTTGGAGGAGTAGTCATAGAGGGGAGTTTTAAGCTAATCGAAGGTTGGAAAGCCCTTGAAGAGGAGCCTTGAGGTAAGCCATAACCATGGTGGGTTATTTTCACTAGTTGTAGTGGATTTCATGAGTTGGGGATTAGGGTTTAATTATGACTTTGGGGGAATTTGAATTTTATGCCTAGATATGTTAAGAATGATGTATATATCTTGGTTGTTATGTGTAGGAATGTTGTTAGTGGGGGTGGTTTTGATGTGGAGCTACCATTGGAACCTTTGAGGACTAGGGTCATGTTCTTGGGTCCTTAGAGAAAAAGGGTAACTTTCTAAACTATGACCTTGAGATATTGAGTATGATAAATTGATAATTATGTTGTTTGGATTTTGTTGTTGATGCAAACCCAACTTGTGTATATGTTGGATTATTGTGGATTGGTTGATATTGTGAGGATTGTGCCAAGAGGAGCTAAAGGAAAGCTTGAAAGGTAATCTCTTGGATTTTGGGGATTTCACCCCTTGTTGTTCCGCCACACTCCTGTAGATAGTTGTGGTTTGTATAGCATGTGTGTACATTGGTGTGAAAATTGGGTGTATATGCATGTTCTTGTATTGTGGTTGGTCTTGCGCTTATGCTTGACTGGATTGGTTGGTCTTGAGCTTATGCTTGATTGGATGGTTCTCTGGCCAGTAGAATCGCTATGTGATGTATGCTATGTGCTATTTTGATGCCTGTATAACATGTAAGTGAGCTCAGGGTTGGAGGGGTCTCCAAAGCCCTTAAGTTTACTGAGATTGTCTCTCACCCCTTGTCGGATTTATTCTCAGGATCCATAGATAGTACAGGAGACGAACCTCAAGGCGGGAGGCCCGAGCAGTGATGCATACTTTCAGATACATTTTGAATATTTGACATGCTTGCATACTTGTATCATTTGATGGAGGCTCTAGCTAGTATTTTGATTATGCATTCAATTATGTCAAGATGAATACATTTTTGAGGAAAAGCATGGTGAAACTTGAATTGTAATTGAGTTATCATGGATATGTATTTTGAGTACCTTATGGATATGTTATTGAGACTAGGAAATTGTTTAATTTCATGAGTTCTTGTACAATTGAATAGCTTTTTATGTTAAACTTTGATGAATGATATGTTGGATAGATATATGATCAATTAGGTGTTAAGGGTATTGTGAAAGAAGGAGGAGCTTTCCCATGTAGCTATATAAAAATAGAGGAGGGCATGTTTTGCCCTGCTGTATAGCGTTTTAGCGCTAGTAAGAGCGCTAAAACGCACTGGGTTCGCAAAATGGAGAATAGGTCTCTGCCCTTGGGTGTTTTAACGCGCAAGTGGGCGTTTTAACGTGAAAATTGAGAGCCAAAATGCTCTAAAAACCTGAAGAAGGCCAAATTTTCTGCTTCTGGGCATTTAAATGCTCAGTTGGGCGCTAAAACGCTCTACCCGAAATCAGCACAAACATGATTTAGTAAAAACTGAATAACTTGAGCTACAGTGCTTCGATTTGAGCGCGGTTTGAACTCGGGCATAGCTATCGAAGAGATCTACAATATAGCAGGAGATAAGGACCATAGAGGGAGTAAATAATTCATTTTATAATAAAAGAGATAAAGACACTCAACAACGTGTGATCTAATAAAATAAGAATATGATGTTAAGCTTAGTTTATTTTATTCTGCAACGTCACATGGTTATGATCATGTAATTGGTTATTTTAAATTCGGCTTTGTCCAAAAAGAGAAATTTATCCGGATTTCTAATTGTACCAATGTGATTGTAACAACGCTTAATATCATAAAGCAATGTTAACAAACCAGTTCTAGAATGGGGTGTTACATCGTTGTTGTACGTAAAGCGGCTGCAGAAATGATTTTACCTATATATATATATGGCTTATTGTTTCTCAAGCTGCATGAGATAATTTTACCTCCGGCTATTAAATCATAACCATATAAAGATGGATAAATGGTTATAAATGAAGAGAAAGAAAAAGGTAATCATAACCATTCAAATGTGAATCAATTAATATAAGAAAATAAATAAATAAAACGACGTATTTTTGAGATGGCCAGAGATAAACTTATCTCAAGTTGCCGGAAAAATGTTTTTCCCATATATATATATATATATATATATATATATATGATGTATGATCCTTTGACACCGGTGTCAAAATTTAAATTTGACACCTCATCTAAAAGTCGTTAGATCAAAAAAGATCAACGACTCTGATTTATAAGCATGTGACACGGTTGATCTTTTTTTTCTAACGGTTCTCAGATGAGGTATCAAATTTAAATTTTGACACCGGTGTCAAAGGATCCTACCTATATATATATATATATATATATATATATATATATATATATATATATATATATATATATATATATATATATATATATATATATATATAGTTTTATACTTCTCATTTAACATGAGAATTGAAATCTTCCTACACAACCTTCGATTTTCGTGCTGACATGGGTCCTACACATAAATTTTTCTAACATATGAGTCGCACATGTTTTTTATCTCTACAACATAAAATTTCAATTCTCATATAACTTGTGGATTATAAAACCCTATATATATATATATATATACTCATGTTTTCACCAAAAGCTCCCTCTCTTTTCTTTTTGTCTTAGCAAATGCTACCTCTTTGTTTCTTATATATAACTCCAATTATTGAAAATCGATGAAGTCGATCAGAACTGAATTAGAATAAAGTCGGTCGTATATTCTCTTCATATTACTGTTCAATCAATTAAAGTTTTAGTTTAATAAAAAATTGATCAAGTTTATACTTATAACTTTTTTTTTACAACATCTTACAACTATATTTTAATACCGTTGATTTCCGTCAATCAACGGTTATCATTTATTGTGAATTAATAATTAATTAATGAATTTAATTTGTGAAAATCATAACTGTTAATTGGCGAAAATCAATGATGTCAAGATATGATTGTAAGAGATTATAAAAAAAAAGTTGAGCATAACCTACCTCTAAAAAATTACCCCCCTTTAAATTTTGTTTCTTCTACTTTAGTTGTCAACATTTTTTTTACCTTAATTAAAAATATTGAATTGGAGGGCTAAATAAAATGAGAAACAGAAGAATGCTACAAAAATTTGAATCGTTTAATATCTGCGAATGGTGATAGTAAACGCAGATTTTAGACTTCGTACTTAAACATTGACAGAAGAATACTCTTTTTCATGTAGTTTTATTTTTTAAAAATAAAAAAACATAAAAACATAAAATAAAGCATAGAACTGAATTTATTTGTCCTTTTAAGTGAATGCAACGGGGTAGGTGTGGCTGAAGTAGAACTGCATTCAGTAGAATCAGTACTCTTTCATCTCTAAGAGTAAAATATCAAGCAACAATTTGAGAGTTCAATCCATTTCTTTATCCATTACAAACATTCAGTACTTCAGGGCTAACACACTTTAGTAATAGCTGATACAACATGTCACTCATATCCAGTTTCAGACAGTATCAACTAATATAAAATGAACTATACCCTGATCAAGACTTAAGATGTACTAAAAAATACGGAAATGTACAAATAAGCCACCTGCATGAAACCTGGTGGATCAAATGATGTGATGCACAAGAAATTTGGAAGAGATTCCTAAACTAGACAACATTGCACTACAATTCACAGACAAATTGAGCTCAATACAGTACTATTAATATCTATAGGGTAATTGAAAGGTGACTTTGTGAAAAGAAATCTCCACGTCTTCTTTTTTGGATTATAGATTTGAATGCAGAGAGTTCCTGCCCTCTTCTGGTGTCTGGACCTTCGTGTTTCTGTAGAATCAACAACAAATAAATGTGTAACATACAGTTCCCCGTCTAATACTACAAAACCAAATGACGAATTGTAAGGAGCTTTTCTTGGCACACGAGACTCATATAGCCAACGATTTGAAGACATGTCATATCTGCAAGGTGTATACATATTAAAAAAGTCAGCAACAGATTTACAATTCAAAAGTTTGAAATTGTAAATTACAAGTAAACAAGCAGAGCAATCAAGAATGTTGCATGATCTCTACTAAGTATGAGAATTGCAGGAAGTTCAGGCAATATAATCCAAGGATATACAATGACAGAAAAAATTTTGAAAGTACAAAAATCAATTAGGATGCGTGTTTGAATGAGTACATAATACAAAATAACAGAGACAAAGGAATGTAGACCTGTTAGCAAACATTCTACTTCTGGCCACCCAAATGATTGACAAGCAAACCAATTAAACAATATAATTATTTCATTATCTTCTAGTATTTTATAGCAAACCCTTATCATCCATTCTGCGATACAAAACATTGAATAAATGGAGCTCAAATATCCTGGCAGAAGGCAGGAACCTTCCCCAATTCAGAATCATGGATCAGTTAAGCAAGGTCTTTGAAGTTTTGATTATGCTTGTCTCATTTATCCATTTGTCAAGTTACATAGGAAAAAAGGGAAAAAATTTCAAGTTAAATAAATCACATATTTTACAAGTGCCGAAGTTACTATGCGTGATAAAAAGCACTTTGCATAAATTTCTATTATTCTATATACCAGCACCTGGTTTCCATAATTCAGAATTTCATATGTTTCATGTTCAAGCCACTCCAAACATCAAGGTATAATCTATTTCAATTTCACAAATATCGGAATGTGTAGTAACACACTACAGTATTAGTTTAAGTGCAAACATTTTCTGCACTGAACTGAATGAATAAATAAATCATGCGATTGAAAGACACAAGGCACTGCTACCGCAACATATATATATATATATATTCTCTAATAACACAGACTTATTGCCACAAAACCACAATTAAATACAGAGCCTAGATACTAAGTGGTAACACAAAGAAAGTAGTCAAACCACTAGCCTTCTTTTGCAATACATATGGTTTTATATTCTCTAATAACACAGACTTATTGCCACAAAACCACAATTAAATACAGAGCCTAGATACTAAGTGGTAACACAAAGAAAGTAGTCAAACCACTAGCCTTCTTTTGCAATACATATGGTTTTAAACCTAGGACCTTTACAACCCTAACCCAAAACAGCACCTGCCCAACCACCAACCTAAGTCCTGGTATGCAAGGTTGTCAAGATCGAGGTTTTACCTAAGATCAAAAGAGGTCAAGAAGATCATAAATCATGAGATCAATATGGAGGAACAGTGACCAAAATGCCACTGTTCATCAACTTTTTTACCTAAATGCCACGCGAACAGTGTTATTTCCCAATCTGCCACAGGGCAAGTTCGCTACCCGGTGTAGCGAACTCGGTTTGCTGACGAGTCACGTTTCTAGTGGACACCAAGTTCGCTACATGGGGTAGCGAACTTGGTTTTAAACCAAGTTCGCTACCTAATGTAGCGAACTTCATCCTCTCTTTTTTTTTTTTTTACTTGGTACTTGTTATCCACTAGAAACGTGACACGTCAGCAAACCGAGTTCGCTACACCGGGTAGCGAACTTGCCCCGTGGCAGATTGGAAAATAACATTGTTCGCGTGGCATTTAGGTAAAAAAGTTGGTGAACAGTGGCATTTTGGTCACTGTTCCCAATATGGATAGTAAGATCTTACATTTTCTCTTAGTACTTAAGATCTTACATTTTTAATTTTAATCATAAAAATAATATATTAAGTATTTATATTCCTAATTTTAATTATTAAAAACAATATATTCAGCTTTTCAATTTTAAACATTTAACAATTAAGAAAAAAAAGAAGAAAGGGAAGAATTAAACATTTAACATTTATGGGGAAAAAAGAAGAAGAAAGTGCAGGCAATTTCGCAAACAAACAAATAAGACCCACTCAGTATTTAAGCAAACAAGATCCACTCAATATTCAAATAATATTAAGCAAAGAAAAAAATAAAATAAAAAGTGCAGCCTATAGTCCTATACCAGTTGGCAGTCACAATTCCACTTGGGCAATAGAAAGTGCATTGTACAAATTAGCAACTCAAAACTCAAAGTGAAAAAGAGGATCACACGTCTCAAGCACACACCAGTGGAAGAAGAGGGTCGCAACTCACAGTAGCAGAAACGCGCACACAAGAGATAAGAGAGTCACCATCTCACCGCCAAGCACAGACCATTCCCATCACTGTCTCTGCAAGGATGAATGTGCAGATGGCCGTCCCAAGCAAGGATGAGATGAAAAAAATGGAGTTAGGGTTTTTGAATTTGGATTTTTTTGTGATTTGGGTAGTGGGTAAGTTTTCTGGGTTATGGGTCAAACTTCTGGATGTGGTTTACAATCGTTGGAACAGTGGGATCAGATTTCACGTTTTTTCTCATCTATCTTGTTCGATATCAGAGAAGCACGATCCCATTCGCAATCTGGCGTGCTAATAGAAAAATAATCGTAGGATCGTACAATCTTACAATTTTTCACGCGATTTTAACAACAATGTTGGTGTGAGTGTGATACACAAAAGACCAAGGGTGTTGCAATAACAGGGAGTCATATGGATAAAGAACAAGTTCAACATTCATGTTGATTAGAAAGGGAAAATAATTTTTCAACAACCAAATTTGTTACCCATTATATAGATATTGTTAGAATATCTAGAAAATATCTCATGATATTATGATTACATCTATATTAGAGCATCTTAGATCATTTCTCAGGATTGGTTTTCATATTTCCTTATATTCCATGATTTGTTCCCTTATTTGATTAGGGTTAGGAGTCTACTATTAGTATAAGTAGGTGTTATTACTTTGTCTTTCGTAAAACATCCTTAATATCAAATCAATATCAATATCAGATTATAAACTCTGTATTCTCTCTATCTTCCTTCCCTACCTAAATCCATATAATTTCAATAGTTATAATAAGTTGTTAGCAACTATTTATACTACTTTTATTTTTTTCAAAAAGAGAGGTATGCTAGTCACTCCTACAGATTTGCACCACATCTACACCCACACATTTGGTAAAATCAGAGTTTAACTGGATCCTTACTGGAATCATCTAAAGTTTAACTGGACTGAGTAAAACATTTTATGTAATACTCAGATTTGTTTCCATCAAAACAAAGTGGTCAAACTCATAACTCCTACCTTCGATTGGACAAGGGAGGTGTGAACGGAAAACATGAAATCGTAACACAAAATGTAAGATCCTAACTAATATGTAAAATTATATTCAAACACACACACACACACACACACACACATAAAATTACAATCAGAACTAACATTTAAATATATTCTATTTCAAAAAGCATAATACATGTAAGTTTTTAAGATTGTGCACAAGCATTATAACAAAACAAAGGCCTCTTACCAACCAAAGACAAGCCATGCCTTAATATCAAAACAAAAGCTTCTAAGTTCTAACCTACCAAAGACAAACCCAACGCCAACAGGAAATGACACAGGACAAAAATAGAGGGATACAACTAAGAAGCAACACCCACAACCAGGAAACCCAACACTCAGTCCAAGTCACACACACCAGTATAGCCAGCAGCGCACACTTGAACAACAAAACACAAACCAGAAACAGGGGAAGTAAAAAAACCCAAACTCAATACAAGTAGAAGTCCCACATCCCAAAAGTCTCAATCAAAGTTGCATCAGTCATCTCAGTCACACTCTATTGCTGGGATGAAGTCGCATAGTGCAACAGCCTAGCCAAGGTCACTCCACTGCAGAGTCATAGTTGCAGGAAGGGTAACGGTTTTGAGGAGAGCAAATGGTGAAATTAATATAAGGTTGCGTGGATGAAATCTTGTGGGTTGGAATGGGTGGTTTAAGAGTGCTTTTGGTGGAAATTTGAGAATCACCAGAAAGACAAGATTCAATGTGCTTTAATGACCAAACATACAATTCATCTCTAATTCCAGAAAATTGAGTTCTCACCTGGGAACAGGATGGCAAAATCTGGCATAACCCATAGAATCGTACGATTCTACCATCTGTAGCATGATTTTGATTACCACGCACCAAACAAGTTTCCAAAAAGAATTTCTCAAAAAACAAAAAAAATAAAGAAAGAACGCCACAATTAAGTCATAATGACAGATTAAACTTTACGGAAAAGGAAGAAGCTCCAATTCCATTTCAGGTACAAGGTGCAAACTTGTCCAGAAATACGATGAAGTATACTCACATACATTCTGAAAAAAAAACTTTAAATGTGCATTAAGAATTAGTTTATTGCACACAATCAAGATGGCTAGGCCCCTTATTATACTTCTGCTTTTAAAAACAGTGTATTTGAACAAAAGTTTCAAAAGAACAGCCTAAACAGCGGAAAAATTTAATATGCTCCAGGACCACTGAATCTTTTGGTGCTCCCTCTCACAACATTAATTTTCTCTTTCCTTTTTTATCCCTATTATTTTCCCACTTTTCCCATTTTACCCTCCTATTTACACTAAGGGACCACGCCACCACCTAAAAATGGTGGTCCCGGTTCACTTTAAATAACCTCCTAAACAGCCTAGGTATTTGTTCCAATTTTAATTAGCAAACCTACAACACAAAATAACAGAAAGAACAGTTCCCCACATTAGTATGCTAACCACCCTATTTTCATAGGTTACAAAGATTCCACAACAACAAATCTGGATAGCCTATCTTCACCAGAATGGGTGGATGAAATCTTGTGGATTCAATGCGCTTTAAGAGTGCTTTAATATAAGGTTGCGTGGATGAAATCTTGTGGGTTGGAATGGGTGGTTTAAGAGTGCTTTTGGTGGAAATTTGAGAATCACCGGAAAGACAAGATTCAATGCGCTTTAATGACCAAACATACAATTCATCTCTAATTCCAGAAATTTGAGTTCTCATTGGGGGAACAGGATGGCAAAAGCTCGCATAACCCGCAGAATCGTACGATTCTACCACTGTAGCACGATTTTGATTACCATGCACCAAACAAGTTTCCAAAAAGAATTTCTCAAAAAACAAAAAAAGAAAGAAAGAACGCCACAATTAAGTTATAATGACAGATTAAACTTTACCAAAAAGGAAGAAGCTCCCATTCCATTTCTAGGTACACGGCATAGTAGTTAATTGCGCCGCAATAGCGCCGCGAGCCGCGCCGTATGGGTGTTGCGGTGCCTCACCGCACCAAAACGCAATAGCGGCCATTGCGATCGCATTTGCGGCCATATTGTTGTCATAAGGCAAAATGTCAATTTTGTCCTAAATTTAAATGTGTAACACAAAAAATTTAAGGGTTTTTTAGTATATCCGAGTCTTGTTTGTCACTTCTACTATTTCTGCCTTTAAAAAATATTTCTTTTTGTCATTATTTCTGTCATATATCTATTCCGCTATTTGCGCAGCCGCAACCCGCTATAACGCTATAGCATTTTTCGGGGTTGGCCGCGACAAGCCGCAATCCGCATTTGATAACTATGCTACACAGTGCAAACTTGCCCACAAATACGATGAAGTATACTTACATACATTATGAAAAAAAAACTTTAAATGTGCATTAAGAATTAGTTTATTGCACACAATCAAGATGGCTAGGCCCCTTATTATACTCCTGCTTTTAAAAACAGTGTATTTGAACAAAGTTTCAAAAAAAGGGCCTGAACAGCCTAGGTACGTGTTCCAATTTTAATTAACAAACCTACAACACAAAATAACAGAAAGAACGGTTCCCACATTAGTATGCTAACCACCCTATTTTCATACGGCACAAACATTCCACAAAAACAAATCTGGATAGCCTATCTTCACAACATACTCATCAGTGATCAAGTAATGAAAAACCACATGTATAATAATTCATTCATAATTTCATACCTTAACAACAACACCAGACTAATTAGTCACTTCACTTTTAACTAAATAACCACAAAAAAAAACATTTCAGCTAATGAAAATGCAGAAAACTTGTAAGAGTGATAAATCAGAAAGTACCTTAAAATCTCATTCCCATCAAGCATGAAAACCGCAGGACAGTCTTGATCACCGGACACAACAATCTTCCCAACCCTAACCCTTTCCCCATTACCCCACACATCCCCAATCTCTCTCCACGTTCCATCTTCCGATTCCATCACAACAGCATCCCTATAATACTCGTCCACAGGGAAAACCCCAGAAATAGTCCTCGACGCACCGTATCCACCCATCACCCAAAATTCCCTCCCATTCCCAGCAACGAAACCAACGCACCCGGCGCGAAAACTAGGCAAACCATCCACCGCGACCCACCGGTCCCTCCGCACATCGTATCGCTCCGCGGAGCGAATCCGGGTGCCGGCAGCGGCGAACATAGTGTGGCGGGACCCACCGCCGGCGACGAGGATATGGCCGGAGGAGGGGATTGCGGCACAGGCGAAGCTTCCGCGCGGGGAGAGCATAGGGGCGCGTGGCTCCCAGGAGAAATCATGGAAGTTGAATCGGAAAGTGGAGGCAGTGGAGGAGGGACGGTCGATGGGGAAGGAGCGAGTGTCGAAGAGAGAACCGCCGAGGACGTAGAGGTGTGGGCCGAGTGGCACGGCGGCGAAGTTGCAGAGACCGTACACGTGTGGGTTGCAGGGCATACGAGGGAGTGGGCACCAAGCGACGGCGTTTGGGTCGAAAAGAAAGGGTGAGGCGATCGAAGGGTCTTGTGGGAATATGCAGAGAAGGTGGTTGCGGCGGAGGGAGGACAAGAACGACTTCGACGACAGCACCGTTCTCCATGATTTGCATGTTCCTTTCAGCCTTCCGTGGTGGCAGTACGGCACCATCGAGAGGATCATCGCTGCGACGTCGTTTGGGAGACCCGGGATTAGGCTCGCAGACTCCGAACCCATCATTTCTGTCGACCTTCCCTTCACCGATTGCATTTCTAGTTTTCTACTGTCATCACTTTCTTAAACATAAAAAGAAAAAACTAATAATAAAAGAAAACAAAAAAATTCCACTTTTTTTTTTCGTTAAGGATATTGTAATAAACAGAACCAAGTTGTGTTATTACACATTATTACTAATCAATCTCACCGTTACATCGATTATATTGATCCAACGATTATATTTATTTTTATTTTTATATGATTATGATTCCCCATATTTAATACTTTATATTTATTTCCACTTTATATGGTTATGATTTCCTATATGTAATGCTTTCACTTTAAATATGGGGAATCATAACCATATAAAGATGGAAATAAATATAACCGTTAGATCAACATAATCGATCTAACGATGAGATGGATTGGTAGTAGCTTGATAATAACATAACTTAATTGTTAGAATATCCTTCTTTCTTCTTTTTCTTTTTGTGTGTAGAGGTAGAATATTCATATTACCAAATTTTTCTACTACAAATTCACTATCACTCCAATCACCATTGGATTCAAAAGTTACTTCCCTTTTTTCTCTCTTCATTTGACTTTTCCTCTAATGCAATGATGATTAGAGTGATAATAAATAATAGTAGAAAAAACTTGATAGCATGAATATCCTACCTAATGCAAAATAGTGGAAGTGGAACAGTTGACATTTTCCTTCTCTAAATATTTTTTTTTTCGGTCTAGTGGGACCGGGCTTAGGAGTGGTATATAAACGGGCTTGTAAGTTGGGTTAAATGGGCCTCCAAGCACGCGTTTGTGAGAAAAAACGTAGATGAAAATTCAAACGGTGCGCCACACCGATGGTTATGAACAAAGCTATATAAATGGTTTTTATACTTCTCCTTTCCCAAGAGAAGTTTAACCTTATGTAACTTTCATTTCGGTTTTAAGGCTTTTTGTTTTAAAAGAAAAAAAATGAGCCCCATCATAATCCTTGTCTTTGCAAGAAATTAGGCTCTTCTCCTGTAGAAGAAGAAGTATATTGTCTGTGTAAATATTGATGAAGTATCTTTCAAAAAAAATTAAATATTGATAATGTAATATTATAATATTAAATAGTGAAGATACTTTTATTAAGGGACATGATTAATTTATGCCGGTATTAATATTACACCAATCTTAAGTGATGATTCCATTTATATCTAATATTTCTAGTTTATTAATTATGTGAATTGTTAAATTCAATGGAATTAACGACTAAAATTAAATGTTAACACTTCATATTTTTAAACTAATATAAGTTATTCTTATTCCTTTTATTAATATTTATGTAATTGGATTATTTTTTTAAACGTAAAGGCAATGTTGCTTCTGTCAAAACCGTAGTTTGCAGTGCGAAATTGGTTTTCATAATTTTGCCAAACATGGTGGCATAATAAATAAGGGGATTATATCCTATGTAGCACCGATACGACACGCGACACGTGACACGACACGACACGACACTCCGACACGTCAATCCTAAAAAATTATGGATTTCGACACGTTGGGACACGTTTTAATATTAAATAATATTTTTAATTTATATAGTTTATATTTCATTTAATATTTAATAATTTAACAAAAAAATGAAACTAAATTAATAATACCCATCAACACGTTATAAAGATGGAAGCTTTAATAAAAAAATAAAAACTGGGATGAGAGAGACATAATATCAGATAGAGAGATCAAATCATATTAGAGAGAGATCAGAGAGAATGAGATACAATAAGAGCGTAATAGGAATTGACAACAATGATGCTAAGATGCTCTCTTATCTACTGAAGGGGAAAAAAGACAAAAAAAATAAAATTGATATGATCATGTGGAAACTTTATTAATATATTTTAATTTTTTTTTAAAAAAAATTTAAAAATTACGAAAATGCCATTTGACCGTGTCGGACACGGTCAAATTCGCGTGTCGGAATGGTCAACGTGTCGAAAAAAGTCAACCGCGTGTCCGACACCGTGTCGGAGCGTGTCGGAGCGTGTCGGACCCGACTCTTCATGTTTTTACAAGTGTCCGTGCTTCCTAGATTATATCTCTCAATTTGTAGAAATCAATTGTGTTATTATTTTAAGAAAAAGACAAAGGTATGTATAATATTAAAAAAGGAATGGGACACTTTATTCAATAAATTGATTGTCTTTTACTTAACATGATAAGATATTTGGTTCCTACAACATGATGATTCTCACGATTTTGACCCTTCCTTATGTAATAGTAGTTCAATGCATAATCTGTTTCAATGAAGAATTAATTTACGGGCCATATTTCGAGAACAAAATCATCGGAGGAGATTGTCTTGAGATATCTTATAAATAGGGGTGAAAGTGGGTTGGGCTGGGCCAAGCTTTGCCCCGAAAATCCCAAGTCTATGTCAAAAAATTTCAATTTAGCCCGGCCCAAGTCTAGTACGAGTCTAATTGTTAGCCTGACTTGACCCGTTTATAAAAAAGAAAACCCACATGGCCTGGCCTGACCCGTTAGCCTGTTAATTTTTAACTTACAAACAGAACCATGAATCAACTTTACAAAATACTCATATTCTGTTGCTAAACCAAAAATCACAACGTCCAAACAGAATCATGAATCATAACAAGACCTATCACAATCTGCATTTAAGTCAATTTCAAAAGTAAAATACTTAAACTAAATAACATATATTTCATCAGATTTAACAAGCAAATCCATATTATGTAAATTAAAATAACTACATGAATCCAACAAACACATCATGATGCTTGTAGTAAGTATAATCTCTCCCAAAAATCTTTTAATATATTCGTATACACAATCTAACATGTTGAGATATTGGTTCACTTACATAAGAAATAAAGTCGGAATTCTATTAAAATATAATCGAATATAATTGAGTTATAAATAATTGCAATTGATTAAATCAATAAATTTTATTTTTTCTTCAAGGCATATTTATTCTATTTTATTTTATTTAAAATAAATAGTACAATATAGGTCGGCCTGGAGGCTTATAGGCCAGACCTTGTGAAAGTGGGCCTATGACCTATTTATTAAACAAGTTTTTCAAGGGCCAAGCCCGGCCTATTTTACGAAATATATTAGGTCAAATCTGTCCTGATATAGGCCGAGCCGTAGGCCCTGTAGACTGACCCGGCCAGTTTCACCCCTATTTATAAAGTATCTACCACAAAAAATAATAATAATAATAACGACGAAACCGAAAAGACAGAAAACAAAGAAAAACCTATGCAAAGGGTTCACACCCTTATTTAGCCCATGTAAACATGCTTTATTTATTGGCAAATGCATCCATATTAGGGTGTGCAAAAAAACTGATTCACTTGTCCTGCCTTTGATCCAACCTTGACTTGACCCATAAATACCTATATTTTTTGAACTGGTTTAAATACTGACCCACTTTTATTTGGGTCAGTTTTAGACCTGACTTGTTTTAATATTGACTCATTGACCCAAAATTTGACCCATAACCATTATGTGAAAGAAATAAAAAGAAAATCACAATTACATCAAAAGAAAAGTTTTAACGTAAAGTAATTTCGTCAAAATTTTTTACGGAAAATATTTTCATCAAAATTTGTGACTAAAAACATTGGGTTTTATTAGTATTATGTAACATAATGTAAGTGTTGTTTCCAACTCTCACATCAAAAAGGAGAGAGAAAGTGGAATGATGAAAGAGAAAGAAAAATATGTGGACTCCCTCTTTAATATGTGAGTAGGAAAGTGAAGTTATATTATGTTAAATGATAAACATAAAACCCAAAAGCATTGCCGTAAAAAATAATACGGAATGTTTTTTATGTCAAAATTTTTTACAGAGTCTAAATTTCGTCAAAATATTTCACAAAAAAATATATTTATCAAAAATTTCGGCGAAGCACATTTTCATCGAGATTTTTTTACGGAAAAAAATTTCATCAAAATTCTTTACAGATTTCAAATTTCGGCGAAAGTTTTCGACGAAAACATTTTTGTTAAACATTTTGAAGAAAAAAAAAATTCGTCGGAATTTTTTGCAAAACACATTTCTATTGAAAATTTCCGACTAAATATTTTCGTCAAGTTTTTTGATAAAAAATATTTCCATCAAAATCTTCAACGAAACACATTTCTGTAAAATAATTTCGTAAAAAATTTTAACGGAAAAAATATTATGTCAAATTTTTTTAGAGAATCTAAATTTCGTCAAAAGTTTCGAGTGAAACATTTCTCTCAAAAGAATTTCCATTGAAAATTTCGCCGAAACACATTTCCATCAAAAAAATTTGATGGAAAAAGATTTCATCAAAATTCTTTACAGATTTCATCAAAATTCTTTACGGATTTCAAATTTCGGCGATACTTTTCGACGGAAAAAATTTCGCTAAACTTTTTGACAAAAAAGAAATTTCATCGAAATTTTTAGCGAAACACATTTCTATCGAAAATTTTCAACTAAATATTTTTGTCAAGTTTTTTGATTAAAAATATTTCCATCAAAATTTTCTCTGGAACACGTTGCAGGAAAAAAAAAATTCCTAAAAATTTCTGACAAAATTTTTTTTGATAAAAAAGATTATGTCAAAATTCTTTAGAGAATCTAAATTTCATCGAAAGTTTCGAATGAAACATTTTCCGTTGAAATTTTAGTTAGAACACATTTCCATCGAAATTTTTAACGAAAAACATTCCGTCAAATTTTTTGACAAAATTCTTTTTTCGTTTAAAGCATTTGATGTAAGAAATCATTTGCGTTAAGACTTTTGACGGAAACTAAATTTCGATAGAAAATTTATTTTTGTAAAAACTTTCATTAGAGAAAATTTTTTGTCATTTTTCGACAAAAAGTATTCCGACGAAAAAATAATTTTGTGACGGAATTTTCATCATTTGCAATGTACAAATTTCGACGAAGTTTTGTGAGGAAACCAAGTCAAAAACGAGTCAGGTCAGATTTAACTCACTTCAGACATCAAGTCAGAACCACTTCAGAAATCAAGTCAGAACCACTTCAGAAATCAATTCAGGTCAGATCCGACCCAGTTTTGAACTAGTTCCACAAAATCCAAACCAAGTCAAACCTGACTTAGATCAAATTAAAGTGGATCGGGTCAAAGTACCTGACCTATAAAAACCAAGTTGGGTCGAGTCGGAAAAAAACTTGACCCGATCTGACCCATGCATAGCCCTAAGATTAATCCCCTTTAAGGGGGAGGGGGGTTTTGTCATTATTAAATTGAAATGCAACACCTGCTTGGCGCTTCACAGTTCACATCCTTCGAGTGACAAAATTTCCTCAAATGAAATTGTGGCAGAAAGAACTTTGTCCAGCGAATTGCATTTGTTGGTTGTCCCTACTGGGGATAAATTTTGCGGGCTAACACTTAATTTTAAGCTTGGCTTGCGAAAAAAAAAAAAAACACTTATTTTGCCTCATTTATTTAAATACGTTAATTTATTTAACAATATGAAATTTAAATTCAGCTTATTTAATTAACTTGTTTACAATGAAATTATTTTATTTGTTTTAATAAAATGTCTCCATAAAATATTTGTTAAGTTTATTAATTTAGTATTTAATAAATATTCTTATATAAAGTAAAGTAAAAATAAGAAGAAAAAAATTGTCTTAATATTAAAATCAAGTATGTGTTATAGATTGTAACAAAAAAGATAGGTTATTCTGTCTACTTTTATTTTACATATTTTTGCCTATCTCTTTCAATATCGTTAAATTACAATATCATCCAACGGTGGAGATTTGCAGAATAAAATAAACCATTTTCCCTTTTCTTCCCCCCCGCTGCCTCCCACACCCTTTCTCTCTACTCCCCTTTATCGATTTGCATAATTTACAATATGAATTTATATTTGAATCTAAATCCATGAGATGATTATAGTTTTGTTGGATGAATATAACTTTCAAAATTTCTTGAATCTGACGACAAAAATCACAAAATGACAAAAAAACGAAAATCATGAATAACCCTTTTCATTTGAATTAATCCACGATTAACATAACGTTTCTACTCTACTATTGAAATTTGAAACAAATCAATTTATCTCCTTCTTCTTATGTTGTTTTTCACCTTGAAGTGTGGAAAAGATTTCTGTTCTCTCTATGTTACGCCCAACGATAAGCCTATCTTGTTCCATAACATAAGGCATCTAGGTTTATTTCTTTTTGACACCTCATTTCAATTTTTTTATGTAAATACTCATAACAATGGCTGAGTTGGATGAATTGAAAAAAAAGCTTACACATTTTTTTAATGCTGAAGCGCCATTGAAAAAAAAAGAGAAAGGGGAAGAGAGAAAGAATGAGACAGTGGGAGAAAGAAAGATGTAAAAGAGTTTATTTTATATCGTAAATCTCCATCGTTGGATGAGATTGTAATCTAACGGTATTGAAAGGGATAGACAAAGGTAGGTAAATAAGAATAGGTAGAATAATCTATCCCAATAAAAAAAATCATAAATATCTAGATAGAATCATAATTTATTAAGTGATATCAATATATAATTATATGAATAGGTTATTCTACCTACCTCTTTTTCTGCCTACCTTTGCCTACCATACTAAAACACCATTAGATCAGAATCTTAACTAACATTTATATTTCTCTCTCTTTTTAAGATTCTGATCTAACGGTGTTGGAGAATGATAGACAAAGATAGACAGAAAAAATGATAGGTAGAATATCCTATATGCAGACACACCAATTATCCAGACGAGCAGTTGCAAATCACTAACACAGTGAGAGCAGGTGAGATGGTCCGCCCCTCCCTTGCAATAATAAGAAATGGTAATATACACTAACACCAATTTCTTATTTTGAGCTTTTAGGCCTCTCAATGAAAATAAGTCTTTTGAGATGTGTCATTAGGCGCTAGAGCGCAGAGACGTTGAGGCTTCAAAGCGTGTATATTTATTTTTTAAAAATGTTTTTTAAAAAGTCCACTCACTACTAGCTATATAGACACTTATTGTTTTGTTTCGGTACATGCATATATATATAGATAAACATATGACTATTTCAAACGTAATTATTTTGATGAAGTTTTTTATTTTTTTAATTTAAAACTTGGAGTTCTGTAAACTTAGACATGCAAGGAGAACATGTCGCTTGGTTGAGAACAAAATTCCTGATATCATTACACTTAAATTTTAAAGGTTCTGTACCAAGCAGCAAACTCATAGGAGGATAAACAATTTTCTACTATATAGCTACGTACTGTATTTTTCTTCTTTTCATTTCTTTTCACGAGAAAGGGTATTATTATAAAGTCACTTTTTATGTTTTTTGGTTTTACCAAATATCCTTAAAATGGGATTCCGAACCCAATGCACTTCTCACTTCAACCTGATACAATTAAAAAAATTCTATTAATTAAGTGTTGAGCCAAGAGTTAAATTCAAGTAGCTAAGGCATAATACGCACTTTCTCAACCAGGGGTGTTAAATGAACCAGGGGCTTTTGACTCAGCTTGTGAAGACCTGATCTTACATGTCTAAAATTTATTGTCGGCACCATGCTTGAACTTGTATAAAAGTTCGTTTAATAAAAAGATTTCAGGCTCCGATTCAAAAGCTTGACATTAGAGCCTCCCAGGCTTGTCTAGTATATTATTTTATTTTTTTATTTTATATTTTTTATACTACTTGTAATAGCCCTCTCTTTCTCCTCAATCAATTTCACTCCATTTTATTGGTTAAATAAATTTTTTGAATGATTTTGTTCTATATTATGCTGTTTGGATAACATTGAATTTATGAATATTTATGAAATTACTAGTTTTGTTGATTGTATATTCTATTTGGATAAATTTTTGTTGTCTTTTTTTTTAAATAGGCTAAACTAGGCTTTTATTCTTTGTAAATAAGGCAGGCCACAGGCCGAAAATTATATTCATAACAGGTAACAGGCTTGGTCAGATTGACACATTTAAATACAAGCTTAGCCTTTTAAGACCAAAGTTCGGCTCGACTCGGCCCGTTAACACCCCTAATTATAGGGTGCTTGTTAACTTTTATTCTAATTAAACCATGTCATGTATATGATATCTGGCAAACTAATACTCGAAATGTGGTTTATCGATATAATTAATAACTCTATTTCCCTTGCAATAACAAGAAATTAATGATCGTGCTACACCTCTTTTTTCTTTTTCTTTTTAAGTTTTTCTCAATTGATTCAGAATTTAAAAACTTGGTAAGAGATCAACGGCAAAGAAGTTGTGTTTTTATTGTAGGTGTAAAATTGTGTGGCTCATATCCTTCCAATAATATATCCTTCAGAAGTAAAATTATGTTAAAAGGCACTTGAGTATAATAGTATAAGCATTGTCTGCGAGAGTTTTCCAGGTTAAGGCAAAAGGGAATACCACTTTCACACAGCTTCTCCATTATATTTGCTAAGAAATATCCAAATACAGTAGCTGCAGACAGTGGAAGATGAAGAAGTACACATGCTTAGATCTTCACTTCCTGCCTCAGAATATATGAAGGTAAGCTTCAACATCATCATAACATACTCATGGATCAAACTACTTTGCTTTGAAATCCAAAGTGAGTGTATCTTGTAAGAGATTTATATGACCCTTTCTGAATTGATTCTATGGTGACAAAATCATTTTTTTTTACAGGTAATTAATTAAAAGTTTGGACTGAACAAAACAAAAAGCTTCATGGAAGGAAATTATCTAACTAGAAACACAAATAAAGGGGAAAGCTTTGGATTGGAGGAGCATACATGGGGAACTTCATGGCCTGTGAGAAACTATGCTTGTAGTTTTTGCAAGAGAGAGTTCAAATCTGCTCAAGCTTTGGGTGGTCACATGAATGTTCACAGGAGGGATAGGGCAAGATTGAGATCATCCTTATCCTCATGGGTTTCTGAGTGTCCTAAACCTAACCCTAGTATTAAGCCTAATAACCCAAATCATCTTTCACCTTCCTCACCATCATATCTATCTGATAATAAGATTTTGAATTGTGCACATCATTCTCCACTTTATAGCCCTTGTCTTACATTGTCTTCTTCACTGTCCCTAGCTTCTTCCAGTGGAGATAAGAAACCAAGACTCCAATCTTCTCAGCTTCCTCTTTTGAGTCCTCAAAGCAGGGAAATTAGGAGTGCTTTAGGAGTTGAAGAATTAAAGGGTTGTGCAGTTGAGGATGAACACGAGTTTTTCAAGAATAATGATGAACACAACATCACGTTGGAGTTGGGAATAGGATTGCATAAACACCCAAAGGAGAAGTTAGATTTGGAACTTCGATTGGGGCATTTCTAGCTAGCTAAGTAGCTTGGTGCAATTTATCAAACAAATATGTAGCTGCAAATTTAAATTTGTTCTAACTTCTTGCACCAATAATTTGTTAATCCTTTAAGCTGCTTTATATTATATTCTGCATTTGAAGGAACTTCTCATCATTTTGTGAGGTGAGCTCTTCTAATTTGATTGCGTTAAGGTCATAGTAGTTCTTTTTTTCTTTCCTTTTTTGGGGGTATTTCTAGCCATTAATTTGAAAGTTGATCCAAGGAGCGTAGAAAACTATTTTGGTGCAATGGTCAAGTGATGAGAAATTGAAGGCCACAACAACAAATCACAAAGAGAAGGAGATGAAAACTTGGAGAGATTCTTAGTTAATTTTCATAATGTTGTAATGGTTTCAATTGGCCTTCAAATTTTGCTTTTGGTCTTCACTTTTCACCTTAATCGTCTGAAAGCCAATGAGTAGATCTAGTTCTTGTTTAGTTTGAAGGAATATGAATATCAATATGATTCAAGATAGATGAACACGTGATCATTCAGATAAGTATTCTTTATAATATCCATGCATTTTCCTGGGTATATGCACCCGTAGTCTTTATGTTTCTTGAGGGTAGTTTCTGTCAACTGTCATGTTCTTTCTTGGAAACACACAATATTCATGTTCAAACAGGGATCAATGAGATCAAAAATCTTCTTCTTATCATAAAATTCTCAATAACATTACCTGGAAGGTGTGGCTGAGCTGGCTTGGTGCTAAGTCCTAGGAGTTCGGATGGAGTCTAAAAGGCTTGAGTTCGAATCCTGGTAAACAATACACTTTATAGGTAGGGGAGAAACTCTTGCCCTCTCAACCCGCGAAAGGGATTAGTCTCATCTTATATGATGTGGGGAAAGCCTTGGGTATATAAAAAAAATAAAAAATCTCAATAAGATTGATTGTATATAAGGTGTACATATAAATAAACGATCAGATCTATATAAAATAATATTAACTGAACATTTTTGGTTTAAAAACTGAATGTACAGTTAAGTAGCAACTTGGATACTTATACTACTATATACTCGTTATATTATATATTGCAGTTAATCAACCCACACCTATATTTTCTTAGACACCATAGACGGAGCTGATTTATTTATTGAACAGTAGTCATCTAAAATACTGGCTAAAAGTTTTAGAATTCATCATATATAAAATAAACAGGTCAAACTTCTCTGTAAATTTCATTTCTTTTTTAATTCCTATATTAACCGACCATATATGTTAGCATATATATGTATAAATCAACATACTTATTTTTATACTAAAGAGAAATATTATTCCTATATTACTTTCCCATACACCATCCTTTCCACCTTTCTTTTTGTAACAAAAAAAGAGAAACGTAAGTTTCTATCTTTTCTTTTCACCCATGAAAAGGAAGATGTAAAAATAGGATATATGAGAAAGTGATATAAGAATAACATTACTCTATATAGTATGATAAGCAGGTATTTAATGCTCTTGGTGATTTTGAAAGCGCCGTGCTATTGGTATGTGATGAATCAGCAGACCAAAAATATATGAAGTAGAATATATATATGGGGTAAACATTTCTATAGCAACTTTAGATAAGCTTATCTACAGCTGCCATTTTTAACTATGTTCTCCCGGGAGAATTATAACGTTAAAGTTGCTCTTTTTTTCTCTCTCCTCAGTTACTTTTCAGAACTTTTTTGCTGACGTGGAGAGAGAGAAAATAGCAACTTTAACGTTATAAATATGTTCTTCCGGGAGAACATAGTTAAAAATGACAGCTGTATATAAGCTTATCTAAAGTTGCTGTAGAAATACTTTTTCCTATATATGTATAGGCAAAAGTATTTCTACAGCTACTTTAGATAAGCTTATCTACAACTACCCTTTATAACTATGCTCTCCCGGGAGAACATATTTATAACACTAAAGTTACTTTTTTTCTCTCTCCTCATTTACTTTTCAGAACCTGTCTGCTGACGTGGAGAGAGAGAAAAAAGCAAACTTTAGTGTTATAACTATGTTCTCCCGGGAGAACATAGTTATAAAATGGTAGTTGTAGATAACCTTATCTAAAGTGGCTGTAGAAATATATATATATATATATATATATATATATATATATATATATATATATATATATATATATATAGGTAGGATCCTTTGACACAAGTGTCAAATTTGAAATTTGACACTTCATATGAGAGCCATTAAATAAAAAAGTATCAATGGTGTCACATGCTTACAAATCAGAGTCGTGGAACTTTTTTTATATAACGACTCTCATATGAGATGTCAAATTCAAATTTGACACTGGTGTCAAAGGATCCTACCTCATATATATATATGGAAAAATTATTCTCATGTCACATGAGGTAAGTTTTCTTCTTACACACCCTTCGATAACCGTGTAATATTTTTCTTTTCTTTCTTTTTTAGTTTTTAGGTGGTGGGTCCCACCACTATGTGTCTATAACATGAGATTTCTTCTCTCATGCAACATGAGACTAAATAAGCCTATATATATATATATATGGGATAGCCCAAAACGACGTCGTTTTGATGTTGTAAAATTAATAAATTATAATGACAAACACTAATATAACCCTGCAATAAATTATAATTACAAAAACACTTTGATTTCTGCCACAAAACGACGCCATTTTATGCTCTCCGGAAATTACTTATCTCCATTGACCGGAGAAATGTTTTACACTATATATAAAATATTTCTCAAGCTTGAGATATAGTTATCTCTGGTTACCCCAAAACTAATTGATTAACCTTTGAATAGTTATTATTCTCTTTTTCTCTCCCTTCCTTTATCACCATTAATCCGTTTTTTGTACGGTTATAATTTAGTGACCATAGATAAAATTATTTCAAGTAACTTGAGAAACGATAAGTCACACACACACACATACATACATATATATATATATATATATATATATATATATATATATATATATATATGGCATAGGATCCTTTGACACCGGTATCAAACTTTGAAGTTTGATACCAAATTCTAACTGTTGATTTCCGCCAATCAACGGTTATCATTTATTTGGAATTACACTTATTAATTAATCATTAATTGCCAATAAATGATAACCGTTGATTGGCGGAAATCAACAGTTAGTATTTGGTGTCAAGTTTCAAAGTTTGGCACCGGTATCAAAGAATGCTATATATATATATATATATATATATATATATATATATATATATATATATATATATATATGGGGTGTGAGATAGAGATTACGTAAGCATATAATATATGAGTAGAATGAAAAGGAAGACCCAGAAAATATGTCAGGAGACTCAGGAGGGACATTCAACATGTTCTGAATTTGATGTCTTTTTCAGATAAACTGTCAAACAGAACAAAGAGGACAGAGAAAGGAAATGCCAGAGAAAGAGATGATGATTTTGCTTAGTGTAGCTTTATAGATGGATAGATGGTAACTTAATTCATTTTCATTGTCTAATTTATTCCAAGTGGTATAAATTTTGATGTTTGTAATGGGGACTTTGTGATTCCCAACATAAGATATCTTGCATGTTCCCTATGTGATGTCTGGCTTACATACCATGATGACCTTACCCTAAAAATAAACGTATAGTTTTTGTCAGTACCATCCAAAACAAGAAAGGCCACTTCTCTTTTTCTCTCTCTCTTTTGATTGGTCTGTGAAAATCAGTACCCAAAGATTAAGATCATTATAATTGTAAAGGGGAGAAGTTGAAATAAGAGATCACGCTACAATGCAAGGGAAGGGGAATTTTTATTATTTTTTTTTATAAATATTCAAATTGCTTCGTGATTAATTTGATTTGGGATGGGTCTCAGGATTAAGATTTTAAACTTCTCTCATAGACAATACTTGAAAGGATCAAATACGGGCTCAATTCCCTAGCACTAACTAAGCTACCATTATTTGATATGGAAACGGAACTTTAGGTTTGAAGAAGAAGTGAAGTGTAGCAAGTGCAATGATGTCACTTAAGTATGAATGAGGAATAATGAAGGTGGGAAAGATAAATGGACATCTGGGGTGTACAACACAAACTGCTAAAAGTGCAATTCTAGTGAAAGAAGGAGGAATGGGTTAAAGTGAGGTAGTCGGCGCATGTCACTTTCCTCGTCCATTCATTCATCTACTTATTTACTTTTCCTCACCCAAACTACCTTTGCCATCAAGCACTACACACCAAACCCAACCTCTTCCCAAACCCAAAGAGATTAAAATAATACATTTCTCTCTTCTTTTAATGATTCCTCACTTAACCCCTTGTTTTTCTCTTCCTGAAGTTTACACCATAAATTCCTCCATAGCTTACATGCTAATCCTTTCACTATATCTGCCTATTTTTTTGTTAATTTTATTTTCGACTTAGGCCTTGAATGACCACTAGTGGGCTCATGGTGGCTGAGGCACAACTAAATGGAATGGGCCAGTTTTAATGATGCTGAATGAGGCTAAGGGCCTACTTTGACTAAAGATGCTTCCTGGTTTTTTTTTTTGTTACAGCAAGAGGCAATGCCTCCACAAAATAAAAGAAAAGCAAACAAGAAGGAAGGAAAAAAACAGAACAAGAAACAGCAGAAAACAAAACATCAAACACTAGCAGAAAGCCAGGAACAAGCATCATCCTGTATTTCTTACAGCGATCTGTTAAATCTTCTTGCTGCTGATCTTTTGGATCCGGGTCTGAATAAGGTGGTGCAATTGCGCTTCATAACCTTGTTTATTGGTTTTTCACTAAAATGATAGAGGAGTCGTATTCTTACTAGTTACTACCAAATTTTTCTACTACTAACTTACTACCCATCTAATCACCATTGGATCAATATTTTCTCTCTCTTCATAATTTTTTTTGCATTCTCTCTCATTGATCTAATGATGATTAGATTGGTAGTAAGTTAATAATGGAAAATTTTGATAGTCAAAATATCCTCCCTCAAAATGATATACCATATTATACACACTTTCTCGTAAGTAAAATTATTATCTTCAATAAGAGTTCGTTTTTTTTTTTTTTTTGGGAGGAGGTTCATGACCCTAATTTCCCTTTTAGGATGAGTCACGTTACTAAAATATTTTCACAACTTAAGCAGAAAAAGATTCTCATACCAGTACGAGACTAATGCCAAGTCGAACGCATGATAATTATCCAAATTCAGCCCAAAAATCCTCTCCATGATTTGAAGCACTGTTTTTTTTACTGCAATTAATATTATCACTAGAGGGACTACATGAATTTGTATTTACTTTCGCATTATTTGCAGAACTATTTATTGGTGTCAAAAATAATGAATAAACGCACATTAATTGTTGATTGAGTCGATGAATCAAATAAGTCAGTCTATTATTTTGATCATGACCTGTTAGAACGAGACATAATATAATATATGGATAATATAAATAAAATATAATAGGACATGTGATTTAAAAGTGGTATATTTTAAGTTGGCGCGCCAAACGCCAATTAATTTTTTTTAACTCTTTTTTTTCTGTCTCTAATTTTTTTTTTTTTAAAAGAACATCATTTTTTTTTTTGCGAGTTAAAAAATTTGATGGTAATGTACCCACGAACAAAAAAAAAAAATGATGGTATGTGAAACTTCGTTTACATGCCAATGCCATTGCCAAAGAAAGGACATAAAAGTGAATTTATTAGAGCTGCTTAATTTGTTTACTTATGATGTCTGTGGTATTATATATGGGTTTATCATCTATCATTTAACATGAACACAAAAAGTTTCCTACATTCACAACATTTTGTGGGGCCCGCAGCACAAAAAAAAAACTCTGGTACGCAAAACGAATCTCTATAACATAACACAATCACTTTTCCTGCAACATAACTCTTATAAAACTCATCATATATATATATGAAGTCTAAAAGTAAAGTAAGTACAAATAGATACATCCCCTATAATCCAATAAAAGAACAAGATTGAGGAGCTCATCATCCCAATTCCTAATGAAGCTACTTTCTTACTAACAACGCCAAGCAACCAACCAAAGTATTGACAAACATCAAGAGGAAGACGTTATCAAACTAAAAGACAGAGCAATTTGGTAGAGAAAACCATGATACTCGCGTTATTATCTTTCGTTTTCTTGTCCTTGTCCTTGTCTTATATCGCATCTTTTCCTGTAATAAGATACTTGCTTACCAAGTCATAAACCTAATATCTAATTGATAACCTCATTATTTAATAATATTCCCTCAAATCTAAGGTTATTAAATTAATCAATTAATTTGATGACTATATACAAGGTTATGTCTGTGCACTGTTTTCTTTATAAGTTTCAGATTATGATGAAGTTGAAACAAGCTTGATTTTTAAGTTGAAACGTGCCATTACCCCACTTCTCGCGCGTGTTCTGATTAATATGATATAAAAGTCAGCATATGTATATCTCAAGGTTCAAGCAACTGGTTAGAGTAATATTCTACATCACTACATGCCTATTACCTACAACTAATCAATTAAAACTGTTGTTGTACCATAGAAAACTTTAAGGTCAATTCAATTTTGTGCCATTAAAAAATAGAGACACATTAATTTATATGGATGTAAGAATAATAAATCTTCTTATACCGATATTAACCATTAATTTTCATCCATCAAATAATTGTAATTAATTGAATTATTCTTATTAATTATTATTAATTTTAAATAAATTATAACTGTTGAATGTACGAAAATCAATTACTGAAATTTTTACACTAATATAAGAATATACTGTATTAAAAAATATTTGTAGCATCGAAGCTGCTCCAAGTTACACTCGTACTCAATTGTTTTTTCTACTACCTGGAATAAAGGTTATAAAGCAATTATTTGAAATAATTTGCAGGCCAACATAGCAATCCTGCGCTTTTGCTTGAAAATAAAGGAACTTTGTCTTTTAGAATAGTAACGGGAAAAAAAGAATTTAATTCATGCAATAAACAAAAGAGAATTGAAAACATAGACCCCCATCCACACACTCAAAAACAAAAAAACGTAGACCCCCATTGAATTTCTTAGGGTTGTTATAAGTGAAAGTGAGACCCATAATTCCATGTTCCCAATCAGTAATACCTCACTTCGCACTAAATCAAATGGCACATGCCAAAAATACTTACTCCTCCATCATTGTCAAGGGTTTATTATTGAGAATGGCAGGGGAGTTTGAAACTCTTTACAGAGGGTCCTTTTATCAATGGGTAAAGTATGTATCATTTTAAAGGATGTAAAGTTGTGTCATTTTAAGAGAGAGAAAGAGATAAATAAAGGAGAAGAGAGAGAGTTGACAAAAAAAATAAAGATGTGAGTTCCACCTCTTTGTGAGAGTGAAAGAATATAAGTTGTGTCATTTAAAAAGATAAATACTTTTCCCTTTATCAATAGGTCAAATGATAAATTATAATAAATGAGGTGATATCACGTTTCAACCCAAAACCTTAAAATTGTATTTCTATGGGTCTTTCGCATGTATATAGCCCTCATTTGATTCATGTTTAATTGATGAGGACTTCATTTGTACTTACACTTGAATATTTCTAACATTTATCATTTCTCCTATCAGATAAAGTTATCTTCTGCACGCTATTATTATTGTCAATTTAAATTCCAACTCAGAATCCATATAAGCATACCTTTTAATGGCATTGAACTCATATTTTTTAAATTCATCTACACTGAAATGATATATATCACATTCTCTTAATTATTGTTCCGCAAATTGCTTCAATATTGGAAACTGAAATTTGATGTTATTATGGAAGAGTATCCTAGCAAAAAAAAAATTACAAAAAAATTAAAATAAAAATAAATTGAGTTCTACATTTTTTTCTGAAAGATGAAACAATTTTGGTTTTTTTTTTTTTTATAAAATCCATGACTCGGTCACCGATTTTGGCCGGGTTTTGACAGGGTCTGATACATAACTGGTCCAATGCTTGACCCGAACCGATCCGATGACCGGTTCGCCTGGTTCAAGGTAGACTCGGTCGGGTCGGGTTTCACAACAGTGCTTACCGCCCCCACTTTCTGTTGTGAGCGGGTGTGTTAGAGATATATGAAATCATAAATATAGTCTCACCTAACAACTTAAGCTTTTTTGGTGAATTTGTTTCTTTAAATGATATCAGAGCTTTGATAACCATAAGGTCACGAGTTCGATCCTCACCGCCCCCCACTTTTTAGTGGAATTAAATAAGCACAAAATAAACCAAAATTTAGGTTTGTGTAATATCCACGCTTCAAATCCAAATGGCTCTTGTGTATGGGGTGTTAGATAATAATATAAATCATTAAAAAGTCGTTCATCCAACACCTTAAGATTTTGGGTTGAAGTGATTCTTTACATGATATCAGAACTTCAATGACCAGATCACGAGTTCGATCTTCACCGCCCTCACTTTCTAGTGGAATTAAAATAAGCAAAAGGTAAATCAAAAATTAGACTTATGTAATATCCACGCTTCAAGGCCGAAAGGCTCTTGTGTGAAGGAGTGTATCAGAAAATAATATAAATTAGTAAAAATGCCATCAGCCAACACATTAAGGTTTTGAGTTGAATTAGTTCTTTACAATATCAAAATATTTATAACTAAATGGTCCAAGATTTCGATAATGTTGTGAAATTTCATAAATAGATGGGTGTGTGCATTGTTTATCATTCAAGCTCAATAAACTCTTGCCCAAAGGGTACGTTAAAAATAATATAAAAATAACATCATTCGTATGTATTCATAATGCCAAAAACATATGCAAATTGGCTAAAACTATGATTTAGAGTAGTCAACTCCCAATAATATTTTTATTTAACCAAATAAATCAGGTTTCACAATATCCTTAAATAGATAACGAAAAGTCAAATAACAGGAATTATGAAAATGTTCCCACAAAAATAAAAGATAAAAATTAAATAGAAAATGATTAAAAATTCCACAAAAATGAAAGTCCAAAAAACGCTGGTGCTCAAAACATGACCTTTGTTCAGAAGGCCGATTTCAAAGGTCGATCTGGTTAAATTTGAGTCTATACTGAGATGATCACCTCCGATGCATTCACTTAATAACTTAATTTTTGCGTGTTAAACTGGTTGTTAATTTAACACTAACATTTTTTTTCATAAGTAGAGAACACTACCACTCCATGTATATATTTCGATTTCCCTTGAGCTCATAGGATGATTATTGAGATATATAATCCCCATTGGTTGGATGAATAACTAATGTGAAGTTTATAAGGTCTTGGGCACTCCCACCCATTGAGCTAGCTTTTGGGGTGCTGTATCACAATGTTCTTTACATTATATCAGAGCATTCGAAATCTCACTACCTCTCACTTTCTTTGTAGTGGAATTTCCACGTGTAGGTGGGTTTGTGTGTTGTCCACCCTTCAAGCCCAATAGGCTCTCGTGTGAGGGGGCGTGTTGAGATATATAGTCCCACATTGGTTGGATGAATAATTAATGTGGAGTTTATAAGGTTTTTAGCACTTCCACCCTTCGAGCTAATGTTTTTGGGTGGTGTATCCTAAGATTCTTTACGATGACTAAACTGATTAGACAACATAAGGTCAAACAAACATTTTTCTTAAAATATGAGATCTTATTGTATAACAGAAAGTATTGGATTATATAATTGAAATTACAGAACAACTCTGCTATTCTTTTGTTTGTAATGAACAGCAGCAAGCGGGACTACTACCAACTAATCAATTCCAAAGTGTAGATTGTAGACCAGGCATGCAGTATGATGTTGATTGTGATGGCATCTGATGTGCTGTCACTAACAAATTTTGGTTCTAAGTTTAAAACTTAAGGACAAGTACGATCTACAAATGGCATGTTCTCTTCCACTTCCACTTATATGTTCGTAGGAAGGTTCCTGCATGTTTCCTCGCAAATATTACTATTCAAAGTGGGTGAATTAGTTCTTCCACAAAGTATATAATTTTCTGTAATTTTCGAATCTGAGTCATGTTAGGTCCTTAGAGATCAAAGTAAGTCAAGTGTCACCTCAATGAGCAGAGTCATGCAGTGTCATCGTACCTAGGCAAATTTGATTTGGTCCCTGAACAGGCCAAAAAAATAAAAATAAATTTTTTGATTAATGTGCGGTACAAGATATTGACATGTAAAATTTCCGAGAGTTTAATTTTCTTCTTGCTGAGGAGCCTTTTCATGTAATCCTTTTGGAGCATTTCGGGCTGTGACTCTGAAGTTAGAAAATTTTATTTACGTGAAAAATATTAATTAATTAGCTTTATTTTAATTAATCCGTTGTAATCATTTTGATTTAGATTTTGACATATATTGATATTGGGTCTAGTTGGGCAGCAGTGTAAGTATTAGTGTCTGATTAGGCTTCTGTGTAAATAGAACCATCAGACACACTATTAATTAGGGTTTTATTATATCTCTTCTCTAATTTATTTATATTGAGGTTAATTCCCATGAGACATCATGTTCCCATCGCAGTGAGACTATCACTTTCGGAATAGGTAACATATCATTTTCTTTTTCTCCGATTTTGTGATAATCCAATGCACAATCCAACTTTGATTTCATGGTGTTTAGGAATTTTATAATTTTATACATGATCGAGATTTAATATTTTTAAATCTTACATCTGATGGATACATTTGCTTTGTTCAAATAAGATAGGGTCGCAGTTTCCAAAGAAAAATAGGGTCGCCTACTTTGTTAATTATACCTTGATTAATTATATGTTTCTGTATAAAATTTTAAAACAAGTTTATTAAAAATTACTCTCCTTTTGTGTTATGAGTCGACAGTCTATGATCGATGCAGTCAAACTATACTCTTACAAAATATAAAAGTTACAAGGATATAATAATTTATATTTATAATTTTTTTTTTACAAATTATATTATGTCTGACGGGTCGTATGTTAATTAAGAGTGTATGACCGGTCATATTTAGTGTAATTTGTAAAAATATTTTGTAAATGGATCTTTTCTCTAATAATATATATTAAAGTAAACTCTTAAATTAATTTTTTAAATATTAAAATATTATTATATTAGTCTTTTGAAGATTTTTTGTATTATATTATTATCTCAAAAATACAAAACAGTTGCTATAAATTTATCTTTTTGTGTCAATATGTTAGCCTTTTTTGTAAGAATGAATTATGTAATATTTTAAATATATAAGAGACAAATTTAATAAAAAAAAATTAAAAACTAATATAGTACTGACACCATTGTTATAAAAGATCAATTTAAAAGTTTATATATATTAGTGAAAGAAAAAATTATGTAACATATGCTTAACAGCAATGCACAATTACTTGCTATTTTGAATTCTTGTCTATATATATTAAACAGATTATCAATGTATACAATTTTTTTTGTTAACACTCAACCACCGAGCATTTTTTTTTTTTTTTGTTTATTCATGTTGTCATGAAGACAATTTGGTTCAATTTGCTTTCTATCGATTTAGAAGTGTTTATATTCCTTGCTGGAGATTGAATAAACATTATATGACTAGGTTGTTTTGATATATACATTCCTTAAAGTGTTTAACATATTAGGGAGTGGCCAAATGTATCTTGGTGTTTTTTTTTTTTTTTAAATGGCAGGAGGTGGAGGTAGATATTAATAGATTAAGAAACAAGAAGAATTAGTCTTATCAAAACTCAATTAATAAAGTGGTGAGACATATAATGACAGGTCCTTCCTAAAAAAAGGAGAGAGAGAATAAATAAACCAATTTTTGCAGATAGTTCACCATGGAGAATAATTCATGCGTGTGTGTATATATATATATATATATATATATATATATGAGGTAGGATCCTTTGACATCTCATCTGAGAGCCGTTAGATCAAAAATGATCAATGGTGTCACATGCTTACAAATCAGAGTCGTTGATTTTTTTTTATCTAACGGCTCTTAGATAAGGTGTCAATGGATCCTACATATATATATATATATAGATATATATATATATATATATATATATATATATATATATATATATATATATATGGTTCGCTTTTTCTGCCGTTAATGCAGATATAAGTTATGTGCAGTATGTCCAATACAACGAAATTTTGGGGCGAAAATCATGGCGTTTTTATAATTTTAATTTATTTCAGGGTTATAAATATTTATAATTTTTTAAGATTTCAATACCAAAACGACTTCGTTTTGGGAATAAATGCAGATAACTTATCTGCATTAACTGCAGAAATATTTTTCCCATAAATAAATAAATATATATATATATATGGGGAAGGATATTGTGACAACCAAGTTGTATTACTATCAAGTGACTACCGATCAATCTTACCGTTAGATCGATTATCTTGATCCAACGGTTATATTTATTTTCATCTTTATATGGTCATCATTCCCCATATCTAAAGTGAAAGCATTAAATATGGGAAATCATAACCATACAAAGGTGAAAATAAATATAAAGTATTAAATTTGGGAAATCATGACCATACAAAGATGGAAATAAATATAACCGTTGGATCAATATAATCGATCTAACAGTAAGATTGATTGGTAGTCACTTGGTAGTAATAACTTGGTTGTCACAATATCTTTCCCCAATATATATATATATATATATATATATATATATATATATATATATATATATATATATATATATATATTGACCCATTATACATGTAAAGAGAAATACAAGAACAGGTTAAAGAAAGCCAGAAAAAAAGCACAAGAGCCCAAATAAATGGGAGACAAATTAGACCAATGATATTGATAAAGAATAATTAAGATAAATAATTAAAAAAATAAAATAAAAATCCTGTCTGCTAGAGATGGATCCAAAGCCGGCTTATAGAATAAATCTCTAAGCAAACTTCTAAGACTTTTCCTCTTCACATCTCTTTCACTTGACTCTCTTTAGGTAATGTCTATGTCCTCAATTTGTCTCTTCCTCAAACCTTCTCCACCTTCTCCTTTCTATAATACCCTTCCCCTCTTAACACTTAAGTCTCCATTTCTCACATAAATTTCCCATCAAATAATTAAAGTACACATACCCTCATCATCATTTTACCATGGACTTAAGCTACCCGCCTGAAGAGTCGTATTCCAAGAGCTCAAGCGAAGAAACTGATCGATCATCTGAACAGAATAATGATGATACAGGAACTGGAAGATCCTATGAGTGTATCTTTTGCAAGAGAGGCTTCAACACAGCACAAGCTTTAGGTGGACACATGAACATACACAGAAAAGATAGAGTCAGCAAAACCAAACCCAGTTTCCCTCCTTCAAGTTCAAACAAAGTTGATGACAACAACAACAACAACTATGCAGATCTAGGGTTCTATTCAGACTCTCCAAGCCATCATCCTTCTCCTGATGCTAGAAACTACCACCATCAAGTTTATTCTTCTGCAACAACACATGTACAATATGGTCATGAGGTCTTGTGTGTAGAAAACCAACGGGAGCATCACCAGTTTGGACAAGATTGGAGGCAGAGAAATTTGAGCTTGTATAGTAATCCATTATGTGTTCGTGAAATTAAAGACAAGTTTGAAGATAACAACAGTGTAGAGAATGATGGTATTGATTTGGAGCTGAGGCTTGGTCATCATCCATGACATGATTATACATATTGTTCCGGGTTTGTATGCCCGGAGGAACTTGCACGGATTATGGGTCAATTACTGAATGTAGTGGGTGCTTGATGTGGGGCCTTCCATGATAACACTAAACGGTCTATCATACCCACGTTCAAGGTAACCACTGAGGTCAGTTATATCTATATATAGAGGAGAATAGGTTAGGGGTCAGACAGATTGATTACGAGAGTTAAAACCCATATTGATGTTCATCCAGAACACATATAGATATTATCTATTCTATCTTTCAATAAGCATGTTTTCTTAGGAGAGCTTGGGGCTTCTTCAAGGGAGAAATTAATTAAGATGGGGTACTCAAGGTTCTGAAGAGGAAGGTACTATCCTGAAAATAATGTCTAGCTAGCTAGCCCTAAATCTCACTATGTAGAATTCTATAACAGAATTCCTAATCATGTGAATGTTTCTTTTGGTACTCATTTTTTGTTTTTTTCAGTTTTGGTATGCAGCTCCTTATTGCTTGTTACAATGAAAATTACTATAGAGGTTAATTCTATTATATATTTATATGCATTTTTTTTATAATGAAAACGTTAAACATATAATCCAAAAGCTGTGTTCATAAAATATGAAGATTCTGTCGTTTTTCGGCTGGTCCTTCATCTGCTTTGCATTGTTTGAAGACAGATGTTCGATAACGTATAACTGCTCCGGAAGTGTGACTAGGATTAGTTATAGACTCGCATTTAATAAAGGGGAGTATTAGCTTAGTAAAATCATGTGGAAAGAGATGTGTAGTTCAAGCTATTGCCTTAGATATAATAGTACTGTCTATGATTTCATACAAACGATATTGAAGTTAATTTTCTTTGTTTACGTGGTATCGAAGCAATAAACAAAATGATTGATCTTGATTATATATTGTCATGTTACGTCGTGCACCTGTAGTGTAAACTTACGGCAAAACGTGTTCATGGTCTTTGTTTAGCAACATTTTGATTGATTTATTTTATTTTATTTTATTTTATTGGGAGGGGAGCTGATTTTGTAGTTTTAGGCTTTAAAATACGGATGGAATTGCTTATATTGGCATGAATCTTATTAAGTAGTTATGATATTAAAGAAGAGCGAAGGCAAGTGCCTTGGTTAAAATATATGCAAGTTTGGACCAAATATATGAAGTAGGAGTAGACAAATAGTGTTGACTGTGATAATTAAGCTCCCAAATAAAATATGACAATCCAGTTCGATATTTTTAATTTTCAAGTCTTGGCTGACTATAACATAACACCCTGACCCAAATTAAGCTTCACATACCAAAAAAAACCCTAATAAGAGCACCGTATAAATGAAGGGAAATGCACCTATATTATGTTGCATGAAAAATAAAGTTCCATCCTACTACTGACCCATCGAAAGCCGTGTCACACTTTTTGATTTTTTTTCTTCTTCTTATAACAGTGGGTCTCATGTAAAGGTTATTTGTGCAGGAAACCCAAAGTTAATCATGTAACAGGAGGGACATAAACCCAATAAATGAATTTATTTGGATTGGTGTTAACAACTATGAGAGTGTGTACGCATAGCAAATATACGGGTTCTTTATGGTTAAGTTAACCAGTTTTTCTACTAGTCTATGTGTTAATTAGAATATAATATAAATCACTAAAGAAGCCATCACCTGACAGCTTAAGTTTTTGGATTAAATTGGTTCTTTACGAGTCTCGTATCCTGAGTTCGATCTTAGCGCTCCCCACTTTTTCTTGTGAAATTTTCTTAACACAGGTAGGTGGGCATATGCATTATCCACCTTTCAAGCCCAATGACTCTCGTGTGAGGGGGACATGTTAGAGTATAATATAAGGCCCTCACATGACAATTTAAGTTTTTGGATTGAATTGATTTTTTACATTATGATAACAAGGTCTTCGAAAGCAACACAGCTTATTCTTGGAATTATGTTGGAAACCTAAGGGCAAACACATACACACTTCTTCGTATAGATGGCCACTAAGAAAAGCATTATTGAATCCATTTGATGTAGTTTCCATATCTTAGTAGCTGCCACGGATAGGAAAGTGCGCACGCTTACCGTTTTGGCAACTAGCGCAAAGAAAATAGATAAAATCTTTTCCAGGGACTTAGTTATTTCTGGCAATGACAAACCTCGCCTTGTAAATAGACCCATCAGACTTATACTTTGATATGATACACCCATTTCCACGGTATTGCTCGTTTTCCTGCTAGCAAATCAGTAATCGTCTATACGTGGTTGTTCTCCACGACAACAATTTTGTGCTGCAAAGCTTGATTAAGAAGGAATATAAAACCATTAATGTGGTGATATTCATTGATTATGGTTGATTGGTTTGGGCCATCTACCGAATTGGCTATACTGAGTATTTGAAGATGATAGTAACCTCATAATATTCGAAGAAACTCTCATTTGTGAGGGAAGTTAACAATTATAAGACCTCCGCCTTGAAGGTAGAGATTGGTGGAAATTCAAATGTGAATAATAAATTCTTGCATCAAAAAAAAAAAATGGACTAAGCATAAAAATATATGAAAGGACTCATAAATATAATGTCTATATTAATTTTATAATATTGACTCCCTTAATAGTTAATTTTTATTTAAGTACATTGATTTTTAATAATTCGTCTTATTTTAAAGAAAGAAAGAACCAGATGACGAAGGAAGAATTGTAGAGTCACGTGCTGCTGCCATAGTGGGTTGTGGAAACGAGATTAATTTGTGATATTAGCAGTCGGAAAGGTACAATGGTAGAGGAAGTATTGGAATATTTAAGATTGTAATAAAGTTTTTACAATAAATTTTATGGGAAATATCATACTTACTACTTTTTTTTTACTATCAGTTACTAATAAATCTTAATCGTTAATTTCCATCAGTCTAACGGTTATAATTTATTGCAAATTAATAATTAATTAATAAATATGATCCCATAAATTATAATTGTTAGATTGACGAAATCAACGGTTAAGATTTGGTAGTAAGAAGTAGTAAAAAAAATAGGCAATAAGTATAACCTATCCCAAGTTTTAAATCATAACTCAATCCAACCCAACCCTACCTCTTAAGTCCTGATTAAGTTATTTATTATTTCAATTTTAAAAATTAATAAATAAGCTTATACAATACAATACTTACACGCCATACAGAAAATGATAAAATGAATGTATACCAAAAAAAATAAATGATAAAATGAATATTTATTGTATTAATTTATCTTATGATGACTAATGAATAAACAACGGGCCCAAAACCATCAATTTTAACAAGAGCTGAGAGAGAGTAACTTTTAGTCGAATCATAATAGGAAGCTTTCACGAAGCCAATCAGGCTATAAGATGATCCACCAAAACAATTTGAGTGCTTGATTAGCATGCCGTAGTACCGAGCTAGCCTCGGAGCAAATAGGGAGGCTCCATAACGTTACCTAGACCAAGGTGTACAACATTCTTTTAGACCAAAAATGATTTTGGGGGCTTTCCTACAAAAAATTATCGTGCAAGTCCTCGGGCAAATAGAAACAGCGAAAATTACAATAGAAATGTTATTTTGACATTGGAAATATGCGAAGTTTCAATTTTTTCTTACATTATTAATTGCTGTATCACTTTACTTTATCTTATTTGTTTATGCAATTCATATAAAATCTAATGATTCCACATAAATTATGTCCCCTCGATTCAGGGTAGATCATAGTCGAATGCACATTGCTAGGGAAGTTATCGAAGAGTAGCCAAAGTCGTCACTCTTATGCTAGTTCATACACACCTACATATCTTAACTAAGAATACTGATCCAATGCATGGGTGAAAGCGAGCTATAGTATTTGACCGTTATCAATTCAGCCTTAGAGATTCGTTGCCTGAATAAATTCTGCGTACAATTTCAAACGGCTTACCAACGATCATGAAAACTTGGGCCATTGTAAAGTAGTAAAAAGATAATTTAATGGCATCATTGCTTTAATTCATAAAATAATCGTTCGAGTTTGAATTTCGAAGAGACAATTACATGTTTAATTGAACACTTGGGCTCTACTGGCAGAGTGGCATATTATGGCGAGGCCACAAAAGACCTACATCCGGATACAAAAAGAAAATTGAGAAAAGGCTACACTTAATTGAGTAGGTGAAAATTAAAAATGCGTTTAGACAGTAATAAAGCCCGGCACAAAACGTGATGTCAAATATACATTTTCATTTTCCACATGCTCAAACAAGCGTATCCTAAATCAACAGGAATGAGAAAATATACAGCAAATCCGTTATGGACATTACTCATTGGATTCAATACCTGTTTAAAACGTTAAAACCTTTATACAAACAGTATCTTACAGGTAGTAGCATTAATTACAGTAATAGAGAAAATAGCTTCCTCCCGTATCTAACTTAAAGATGACAGTTGAATTAAAGATCAATTACCTAGTTAGGAAGTATATTATAAGAAAAAGCACAACAAAGGATGCTACAAGCGTAAACATTCTCCGGCTGGATTTAGTCTCGAATACCTGAAAGATGAGACAAAATAATTAAAACAGCCATGAAAAAGTACATATTTGGTCCTGACCGAGAGAAGACCCAACTCCATTCCACCCCATCTTCTATGTTTCCCCAACAAAAATTAAAGAAGGCAAACGACCACGAATTAATAGAAAGAAAAAACTACAAAGAAACGATCTTTCTAGAGGAATATAGGATTACTAGTCAAAATACCATTTTAAATTTGTCCATGGTGCCTGAGAGGACTCCTCTTGATGCATCCATATCATTCCCCTAAATTAATACCACCAGATTACTAAAGCAGAACAAAGAATTAGCAGAAAAAATGCTGAATAATTTCTGTAGTTTCAGTAAACACACCATATGATCCAGCATGCGGTTATGGCTATCAACCTCCTCATGTATATCGCCTGATAACTGTTGCAATCACACCCATTAAAATTTTCTTGCTAGTTGATAAAACTAGATATTTTAGACCATCGCACAACTGACTGCTATTTACATCTGTATGAAATACAATTCTAAACACTATGTAGATCTTTAAACACTATAGAAGTAGTCGGGTTTTAAAAAACAGATAGATCTTATAATACTAAACAAAGTTAAGAGCACCTGTAATACCATTAGAGAATGAGAGATAATTAATACTTCTGGTCAACAGTGAAGAAGATGGAGGTGAACAAGAATCGAATACTAAAATTACAAAAGCAAGGCAAAAAAAGAAGCAATTTAATGCATATGCAAAATTTCCAATTTCAAAGTCCAAAAGGTTGCAATTTCTGTAGTACAAATTACCTTTCACCTACCAACAAATAAAATAACAAGATATTAAGAGAAAAATAATTGAAAAGATTGAGATGGTTAGCAACAGTATTAACAAAACGATAAAATGATTACAAGGAACATCAATCACTTATATCTAGGAAGAACTAAATGAGGTCTAGGGCATGTCGCTAGCAATAGTTAACTTACTCTTTTTAGCAGATTGACTCTATCTTGCAATCCATCCACTGCTTGCTCATTATCATGTTCATCAATTTCATGGGAGGACGAGTAAAGAGATGATGCTCTGATGCCACCCTCCTCAATACCATCAAAAAGGGCAACTCTGCTGTTACGGTTGTCTCTAAAATAGAAGAAAATGCAAAAGCCCCAAAATGGTCACATGACAAAACACAAACAAGAGGAATTACCTTTCTAGACAGTTTATAAAACTAGAGAGTCATCAGACATGAGCTATTGCATAAAAACATCAAGATCGATAAATAAAATAAAAAAAGAAGAAAAAAGGTCGTCTCAGCATTCAAATATCTGGGGCTATATATACAAACACCTAATTCTCTTACTAATAGAGTTTAATTTGGTTTATTATTATTTTAAACTTTTTCCTATAATTTCTCTGCTAGGTGATCAGATTTATTATAATACTTTCACAACAAACTTCCAGCCCAAGTCTTGTGCAAAATGCAAAAACAGTTAACAACAGCTGTTATTAAAAAAATAAAAAATTGTAGAAAATTACCGGTTGAATTCTTGGAGCATATGAAGCACGTTATCTAAAGTTTAGTTAATTACATGTTAGAGGAATCTGAATGCAATTTGAAAACCTCAAATTCAACCTAATTTTCGAGACATAAAGATTGACCATACATAGTTAGGTTCAACTTACTAGTTGAAACCAATTAAATCAGAAGACATGTTCCTTCAGACACCACCCCTGATATCTGTAACAGGAATCTAAATGCCACCGATAACTCAAGTCATCAGATCAAAGTTATATGCAAGGATCAGTGAATTGTCGAGTTTGGGAAGAACAAGAGTACCGACACTTTATCTATACTTCACCTACTTCCTCCCACACAATTTCAATCTTATTGAGTAAATACAACGTGTCGTGTGCAACAAAGTTGTTCCGGAATAAAATAAAATCACAGATTTGAAACTTCCATTTACGAATCAATTATCCAATTACACTAATATACTGATCATCAGATTGAAATCCGTCCATGGATCTGGATTAACCAAACAAACATTGCATAGCCTAGCATAAACGAATTCAATAACGACCACTACGATTCATCGAAGTTCTTGAAATAATAAATTTCAAACCAATGATCCATACTAACCGTCTAGCATTCATGGCTCGCTCGATCGTCAAATCTCTGTTTCGAGGAACAAAATTATCGCAATTAATCAACCAAAAATTCTTAAAAATGAACACAGAAACCTAAGAAGTGCACAAAACAAAAATCAGATCTGAAGATATCTCGGGAAGTTGTACGCGAACCTGTGGACGTGAAGGTGGAACTTTTGATCTTGCTCTGCAACGGAGCAGGGGTGAACGCAGAAGAGTTGATGAACCGAAACGATGGTTTACAATAAATTTTTTTATTTCATTATATAAAATATGGGAATTGTTATACTTATTATCTATTTTCTTACTAACAAATCTTATTTAATCATATTAAATTTCATATTTATAATTAAATATTTAAACAAAACCTTAATAATAAGATTTTTATTTTATTTTTCAAAATATCTTAGTATTTAAAATGGATAAAGATAAAATGAGGAAAAATTGAATAAGATAGTTGAATAAATATAATAAGGAATATATATATCTTATATACACTTATATTATCCCGGTGAATATTTATTTTCAGCATATGACACAAATAGGTTAGAATAACTTTTCCGATGAATTTTTGACAAAAATTTTAAATATTATTTTTTAGTAAAAAATTAATGAAATGTAGTTATTTTAAATGTATTTACAAATACATGGCACTCAAATTACGAAGTTATTAATTTATATTATCGTTGATATCTTCTAGAGTGTCGCTTTCAAGCAGTGTTGTAAAACCCGGCCCGACCCGGCCGGGTCGACCCGAGATCCAGTGACCCGGTCATCAGACCGGTCCGGGTTAAGCATTGGACCGCTCATGCATTGACCCGGTTAAACCCGGTCAAAACCCGGTCAAAACCGGTGACCCGGTGACCCAGTGACCCAGCCGGGTCACGTATTTAAAAAAAAATTAACCAAAATTATTTCATCTTGTCAAAAAAATGTAGAACTCATTTTAATTTTTTTTTTTGTAATTTTATTTGCTAATATACATTTCTACAATGACCTCTAATTTCAGCTTCCAATATTGAACCAATTTGTGAAATAATAAATTAAGAGATTATGACATATGTCATTTTTAATGTAATTGAATTTGAAAAATATGAGTTCAATGTCATTGAGAGATATGTTTACAGCGATTCTGAGTTGAAATTTAAATTGACATAGAAATAGTATACATTTTTATTTATTTATGCTTCATGTTTTTGAGCTTATTTAATAAACTCTGTTTAATTTATTTTAGATATGGAAAATATAATTGAATTTATATGTTCATATTTAAATATATTTTTATATATCTATATATATCCGGGTCACCCGGTCCGATCGTGACCCACCGGTCCGACCAGTGACCCAATGACCCAGTACCCCGACCGGGTCAATGCCCGGGCCGGGTTTAATAACACTGCTTTCAAGCTTCTCTATTATGTTTTGCACTAATAGATCTATCACACAAATTAATGCGAAAATTGAAGTTAAAATAGCGATTCATTTCTAGAATATTGCAAACCAATTGTCGTTTTATAAACACCGAAAAGTTTAGTCAACCATATGTGAAAATTACCCCGCTACAATTAATTGTTGCTGAAGGACATAATTCCCCTAATAAAATACTTAATGTGGTGAGTTCCAATAAATGAGGTTTAATTGCATAGTTTTCAAAAAGTTTTCTGAAATAAAAAAAATATTTCATTTGGATACTCGATTAAAAAGATATCGAATTCCGAAATTTTATGGTAACAGGATAAATGAAATTGTGACACTTGGCATAATCATGTGAGTTTCCCAGAAGAGGGGGCGTCACTCAATTAAAAAAATAAAAATAAAAATAAAAATTTAAAGAAAGGGTAAGTGACGTTGGGAGTTGAGCGGCACACAGTGACGTCGGGTCCCATCACGTCACTCAATAACCCCAATTAATAAATATCGTGAATTAAATACAACCTTATTAAATTAAAGGGATAAAAATCCCGAATGGGTCGAAGAGCCGCTGCACGATCAGGTTTTTATTTTGGGCCATGACTCCCTACACTTTGACCCATACGAAAACAGAAAGTGGTTTTGGTCCGCAGGAAAGAAATAAGCTTTATTAATAGGGGAAAGATATTCTAACAACCAAATTTGTGTTACTACCATGCTACTACCAGTCAATCTCACCGTTAGATCGTTTATGTTGATCCAACGGTTATATTTATTTCCATTTTTGTATGGTCATGATTCCCCAAATTTAATATTTTATATTTATTTTCACTTTTGTATGGTCATGATTTCCCATATTTAATGCTTTTACTTTAAATTTGGGGAATCATGACCATACAAAGATGGAAATAAATATAGCCGTTAGATCAACATAAGCGATCTAACGGTGAGATTGACTGGTAGTAACATGGTAGTAACACAAACTTGGTTGTTACAATATCCTTCCCCTTATTAATATCTTATAAAAAAATAATAGACACAATTATAAATAAAATCCATTTATTTATTAAAAAATTAAAATTCAACTACACGGAAATTGATGATATAAAAAAAAAAAAAATTATTCTCGAACAGTTTTTTCAGAAAAAAAAAATATATAAAAAAATAGAACGGAAAAATGGGGTTAGATTGTAAAAAAAAGGTAGATAACGCCATATTCGCTGGTGCACTGTGAAGGCTGAGAGAGGGGGGCAGCATCAAAGTCAAAACAACAAGAAGTTTTCTCCGACGATCTCTATTATGGTTATGGATTCGTCAAACGACGGCGTTTTGTGTTCACCGGACATGGAGAAGTTCCTGTGTGAGTTGTTGCTGGATTCGACCCAGCCTATTTCTGAGCGCTTCAGAGCTCTCTTCTCTCTTCGCAACCTCAAAGGTCCTGCCCCTCGCAACGCTCTTATTCTAGGTTAGTCACTCCCTTTCCTTTTCTTTTTCACAACCCTTAGTGTATGTTAGGTTAGCTTAGATGATTTTTTATGCTTGATTTGTGCTTTTATTGTATTTCAGCAGCTCATGGACTTCTTTTTATTTTATTGCGAGTATATTGTAGCTGTTTTTGGAGGAAAAAATTATTTTTCCGTGTTGATTGCATTGATTCGATTTAGTTTTCCTTGGCAGCCACAAGGGATTCATCAAATTTATTGGCACATGAAGCTGCCTTTGCATTGGGTCAAATGCAGGAATTGGAAGCCATCCCTGCTTTGACCTCAGTTCTAAATGATCTTTCTTTGCATCCCATTGTTCGCCATGAGGTAGCCTTTTATTTCTTTTCTTTTGTTTTGTTTTGTTTATTATAGAGTAAAGTACCTTTGCTGCTCAACAAAATTCACGGGATCTAATTTAATTCCTTAGAGAAAGCAAAAAAAAAAAGTCGAGACGTAGGTCTTTTTTGAAATTCAGAGAGACTACGATTTTGACTTAGTGAGTCTATTTTGAATTTCAGATGGATCATAAGTTGATTCTTTTTTTTTTCTAAAGTATTAAAATGTGACCTGCGATTGTTGAGGACCAAAATGTACTTTACTCTTTGTTCTATTATGTCTTTTTTGATGCTCTGCTCTCTTTTTTTTAATTAAATCATTTTTCCAGTTCTAAGATGATTGAGTTTGTTATAATTGCTTAGGCAGCTGAAGCACTTGGTGCTATTGGTTCAGATGGTAATGTTCCTCTGTTGAAGAATAGCTTGGATTTAGATCCGGCTCAGGAGGTTCGAGAAACATGTGAATTGGCTCTTCATCGTATTCAGCATTTAAAAGATTCTGATAATGCTGATGAATTGTCCACAACAGATGTATCTCCTTTTAAATCTGTTGATCCAGCAGCTCCAGCAGCCTCTTGTTCTTCTGTTGACCAACTAAGGTTTGTTTGGTTTTGGTTCATACTATTAGATTGAATCCCATGTTAACTAAAGAGTGAATTGTAGGTTGCTCACTTGTGTTAATCAATATTAGGAAGGTACTTCTTGATGAAGAAAAAGGGATGTATGAGCGGTATGCAGCTCTTTTTGCACTTCGAAATGATGGTGGAAATGAAGCTGTTGCTGCTATTGTTGATTCCTTGGGTTCAAAAAGTGCTCTACTGCGCCACGAGGTTTGATAATTATATTCTTATTTCTGTAAATTTTACCTGCATTGAGTATGGTTTGTATGTATAGTCAATAAGTGATTAGTTATACACTTTACATGAAGAGACATCAGGTGTGATCTAGAAAGCTACATTGTCATATACTAGCCTTTCTTAAATAAGTATTTGGTATTTCATTTGTACTTTTAACTGTATAACAATTTTTTCTATTCTTTACAATAAAATAAACATGTAATTGTCATGGGAAGTAACCAGTTGTTTTTAAGTATAATAAAAACAATCATTTAAACTTAAATGAGTAATAATATTAGATAACTGTTTTAAGGATGTGGCTTTGATTTGTGTAACCTGTTTGAATTTCTTAATTTTTGAATGCCAATATTTTGTGTGATTATTAGGTTGCATATGTTTTGGGCCAATTGCAAGACAAAGCTGCTTCAGCTGCTCTATCCAATATACTTAAAGATGTGAATGAGCATCCAATGGTTAGACATGAAGCTGCTGAAGCTCTTGGTTCAATTGCAGGTATTACAGGCAAATATTATTGAATGGTGTGATTTCTTTTATTCTCAAACTCATAAAATGAATTACAGGAGTGCTGTGTTTTGTGGTGCCATCTGTGTATAAAAGAAGAAATTCAATAATGTCATATAATATGTGGAATTTATAAGTTGTATAGAACTAATGAGTATACAGTAGCAGTCCTAGTAAACTTAGACTGCGACTTCTATTCATTCTAGTGACTCTTTTCATGTGTGTTTGGTTGTGACTGTTCCTGGTCAAAAGTAAGCTCATTCTCACCCAGTTAACAAAATGAATGAAAAGAATAAAAATTAAGGGCTCGTTTGGTGGACAGGATAGGATAAAGGTAGGATATGATATGGGGCTGATAAGGGTAGTATATGATATGGGGCTGATAAGGGTAGGATAGGATATGGGGCTGATAAGCCTATATCATGTCTTGTGTTTGATGAGCACCTGATTAGCAATATGATAAGATTATGTAGAAGGAGAAAGAAAAAATAAAATATAATGCAATAAATACAAATATATTGGGTAGCGTGGGGATATATTGGGTATCCAATATTGGTATCATATCCTGTTGAATCCTAACCCAGCTCCCCCATAGGATAAGAAATCATGTATTGGATAGGATAAAATGAGACAATAGGATAAGCTAATCATATCCTATTGACTCACCAAATAAGAGATAAAAGTAAGATATGATAAGTTATCATATCCTATCTTCTTTATCAGGTGCTCCAAACATGCCCTAAAGGTGTTGGATAAGGCACCTTTTGCTAATCAAAGATTTGGAAATTGTTTGCACTTTGCATACTATAGTATCATGCAAAATGCTTGTAGGAGTTGGAGGAGATAATATGTTTGCTAATCAAAGAAATTTCGAAGTTGTTTTCACTTTGCATGTTTTACTTTTCAAACATATATGCTGATAGTAGGATGTGGGAAATAGGAAAGAGTACAAGGATGAGAATGGCTGAAGCGGGGTATAAATAAAGAATCATGCAAAATGCTTGTTGGAGTTGGAGGAGATAATATGTGTCACTTTAGAGAAGCATCTTACTGTGTTTTTATGAATGAAATCCTGTGTTTTAGTCTGAGATGTAAAATCTTTTTCCCCCTCAAATCATTTCTATTCTTCGTTGAATATTGATGGGCTATCTTCCTGTATTCAGTTGCGATAATAATTTTCCGAACTTGTGGTGGTAACGTGCTGAAAATGATTGAGTTTGCCTATTCTTCGTAATTGAATTCCATAATTAGCACATGAATAATATATCATTTCTCTCTCTAAACTAGTTTTTATGTCAATGACAAGTCTACAATATATGCTAACTTTTAGTTCATTTTAAGAAGTTATTGTAAGAAACTTTATTTAATTTCTTGGTCTTCAGTAAGATGGTTGTATTCTGCTGAGCCTCTTGACAGATAGTAGACTACATAACCATTTATTAGTAATATACTAATATACTTGTGCGAACTTCTCGTTTACAGTTTTGGATTGTTAACATAGTTCTTTTGTTGTATGCTCTTAGATGATCAAAGTGTAGCCCTTCTTGAGGAATTCACGGCAGATCCAGAGCCTCTTGTCTCACAAAGTTGTCAGGTTGCTCTGAGCATGCTAGAATTTGAACGATCAGGGAAATCATTTGAGGTATACACCACGGTAGTTAGTTACTGAAGATTTTTACCAAAAAAAAAAAAGTTACTGAAGATTTGCATATTTTGCTTCAATGTTTGTTGACACAGCTTTCTTTTTTCTTTTGGTTGCAGTTCCTGTTCATGCGCACTCCAATTGTGTCCTAAATATTTTCTCGTAGTGATTGATGCCTTTCATCAATGCCAAGACATGAAGAATGAGCCGCATGAGAAAGAAGAGGGACACGGATAGAGAAAGCGCAACTATGGGATTTCTTACTTTTCTTAACTTCCTGTTGATGAAATTAGGAAACGTTAGCCTTATATAAAAATGAGTTGAGCTATATAGTTTTGTTAATTTATGAAAATAAACTATTAGGATACGTTTTGTCAACACAATTTCCTGTTAAAAAAATAGGAAAATCCTGGATTCTTTCTGATGATTGAAAGCAACTAGTGTTGAAAGAAAACGTTTCCTTCACTCGTGACATCATATCTATGCTAATGCTTGGCTAACAACAAAATATTATGATAAACAAACCGCTACAAGTTTTTCCTTTTTCGGTCCCCAACTTCTTTCCTGCAGAAGATGATAATGAGAAGGATTAAACACATATTCTTACTCTTATACTCAACTCTTATGCATCAATTAAGTTACTGTCATTTAATAGAGAAAGAAGATATTGATATTGTATTTGCATACGAACAAATATTATGAGCCTGCATTCGTTATCAACAAACAAATGGTAAAGTCGAACAATATCGCGAATCTCATAAGATATAATATAATTGCCGTGAAAAAAATGTCACAACTCACAAGTCACTTTGTCTATTTCCTTATGGTTGAAAGGGAAAAAAAAAAAATTGGTGCTTCGGCTTGGATGTGGTCTTTTCATTTAGAGGTCATATTTGGATTCACCTGCACCACTGAATTAATGGTGATTTAGAATCACCAAAATTCCTCTCTTTGAAAGTGCAACTTTTTTTATTTGCTCATAAGGTCATAAATCATTAGTTTTATGGTAATAATTTTCTTAAGTTATATAAGAAAAATATTATCTCTATCCAAACAATAAATAGGAAAGAAAAAAGAGTTTCAGGTGAGGGAATTTTGTTTGTGAGATCCATTTAAAAAATGTGAGTATAGGAGATAATACTTTTTTTATGCAACATAATAAAAGTATTACCCTCACTAAGTTAAAACATAGGGATATTTTTTCGTACGTTATAGGAGATAATTTTATCTATCTCTTACATTCACATAAAAGTGTGTGATCCCATATAAGGCCATGTGAAAGAGAAAAGAAAATGAAAATATGGATTTCACACATTTATATTTGTATAAGAAATAATTTTATCTCCTACAATATGAGAAATATTAATCCCTAAAACCTAAGGGAGAGGTTATAGTTACCATCTTTTTTTTTTTTACTAATTATTACTATCATATCTTAACCGTTGATTTCCGTCGATATAGCCAGTTATAATTTATTAGGTCATATTTATTAATTAATTATTAATTCTAATAAATCATAACCATTAAAAGGGGGCCGACCCAGTTCAAATATCCACTTCGTGAGTGTCTGGGGAAGGGAATACTCTAAGCAGTCTTTCCCCTGCTTTTCGCAAAGAGACTGATTCGAACCCGCGACCTGACAAACCACGGCAAGCAAGCTTACTGCTGAGGCAAGCCGGCCCTTCCCAAAAGGGAACCTAATACCACTATAACTTAATACTCATTAGATTGATGAAAATCAACGTTTAAAATTTAATAGTAATAAATAGTAAAAAATAATAATAATAACTATAACCTTTCCCAAAAGGGAACCTAATACTACTATGGCATTTGCATTAATCATGTACATGACACCAAACAATCTTCTACACATAACATTTTGTGGTGTCCGTAATTTTTGAAGCATATTACTATACTATATAATACATTATGAGTTTATCTTTATCAGTAAAGAGAAATAAAGATAAAGGGTAAAGTGTGTGTTATTTTAAAGATGTAAAGTTGTGTAATTTTAAGAGAGAAAGAGATAGATAAAGAAGGGAAAAATGAATTGATAAAAAAGATGAAGGTGTGGATCTTTTTTTTTTTTTTGTGAAAGCGAAAAGATATTAATTATGTCATTTAAAGATAAACCATGCAAGTGAGATTTTTTCCCCTCTCCACCTTTTTTTATATTTAAGAGAAAAAGCAAGAAAGGTACATTCTTGGAGCACGAGTGGCGTCCTGGCGTTATAGAAAGCATAGCAAAAGGCATATAATATAATAATATGTATGTGCATATAATAAGGAGAAAGGAAAAGGAAGGAGGTAAGAGTGTCACTGTGTTGCTGTGAGTGTGAGAGAATGGCGAACCCTCAAAATCAAAAAGCATGGAAAGTGGAGTACGCGAAGTCAGGGCGATCGTCGTGCAGGACCTGCAAGAGCCCCATTGCCAGCGAGGATCTCCGTCTCGGCAAGATGGTTCAGTCCACCAAATTCGATGGCCTCATGCCGGTAATAATATATATCCAACAATAACAACATGCTTCTATTTTTTTTTTTTCTCATTCTTCTTTCTTCAACAAATGTTTGCTTCGCCTCTAAAACCGTCGTTTTTATTTCAACAAATGTCTGTATTTCATTTCTTTTTCTTTTTTCTTTTTGTTGAATATTGCCCTAGTTTGATCATATGTACATTTTAGGAAAAATAAAAATTATTCTGCATGTCTTTAGTGTTTTAATCTGCATTTTTTATGTCAGATGTGGAATCATGCTGATTGCATATTGAAGAAAGCCAACCAGATAAAATCGTAAGAAGTTTTCTACTTATTTCATTAAATATGTGTTTGTTTCATGATTTGACATTAACATTAGCAAGGGTTTATTTTCATGGATTAATGTTGTTCTAGAATTGACGATGTTGAAAACATTGAGTTGCTTCGTTGGGAAGATCAGCAGAAGATCAGAAAATACATAGAGAGTGGTGGCCCATCAAAGTCAAATGCCATCAAAGATACTGAATATGGTATTGAAGTTTCACAAACTTCTCGTGCTACTTGCAGGCATTGTGGTCAAAAAATTATTAAAGGAGAGGTTGGTTTTTAATGTTAGTTTCTATGTCATAGTATTTCAAAAGACTAACTAACTTCTTAGAGCGTGTATCTTAATTGGACCTAATCTATTTTGCGGTGTGGAGATGAGATCATAAGCAAAAAACACATGCTAATATTATCTAAGATGGAAAATTTGATTATTTTTTATTTTAATTTATCTTGTTTATCATAAATTAACTTGTGGAAAATAACATCTTTGGTATTTAGTAATTCCCTGATGATGTTGCTGATTTCAAGGGATAAAACTATTAGGATGCATAGTTTATATTTTACTTCCAACATCTAGCGGTTCATGTTTGATATCCACAAATATTGCTTTGGCAGCTAAAATGTTTGCTTCCAATGTCTTTTACCTAGTCAGTGTTACTTTTCCTTTGTGTGTTAAATCTTGTAAAAACCCTTGGTGCATGGTACCAGAATTTTTATGCTATCTCATTGCATTTTCCATCTTGAGATTCATGTTATATGGCCAAAATCCCACCTTTCAAGTGAAAGAAAACTTGGCTCAACGGTAAGCTTGCTTGCCGTGGTGTGTCAGGTCGCGGGTTCAAATCAGTCTCTCTGCAAAAAGCAGGGGAAAGACTGCCTAGAGTATTCCCTTCCTCAGACACTCACGAAGTGGGTATTTGAACTGGGTCGGCCCTTCGGCAGTCAGGGACCAGGAAGGTGTATTTTGTTCAGATGCATATTAGAATTCAGAATGTTCCCTAATCATTCATGACCATATTGGTCCATGCTTATGCGTTATTGATTTTGGAATATCTCTCCTTGCTGACTGTTATTTATTTGATTTTTAGGTTCGCATTTCTACTAAGCCTGATGGTCAAGGTGCTAAAGGTTTAGCTTGGCACCATGCCAAGTGTCTCATGGAACTATCACCATTAATTCAAGTGGATAAGTTGTCTGGATGGAATAATCTCTCATCTTCTGATCAATCAGCTGTCAGTGACTTGGCTAAGAAGGGTCCTCCTATGAATAAGGGAGGTACGGTGATCGATATGTTTTAGAAAGGCTGGTTTTTATGCCGTAGTGAATATTAATTGCATTGCTTTTTGTTATATTTGTAGTTATTTTCTCACTGTTTTCCTTTCAGGTGGTAGTGGTACAAACGTTGAGGATGAAGAGGTTAAAGAATCCGCGCAACAATCCACTTCTAAAGGTGGCACAAAACGGGGAAAGGATGTCAATGGGGAGCAGAAGTCAAAAGTTGCTAAGGCCAAAGGAGATGTGTCTGCAGGCAGGGCAGCATCAGTGAAAAATGCTAATGGCTCAGAGGAAGCATGTGATCTGGAGAATAGACTGGAGGCCCAGAGCAAAGAACTCTGGGGTCTGAAAGATGATCTTAAAAATCATGTGACAATAGCAGAGCTGCGTGAAATGCTGGAAGCCAATGCTCAAGATTCAACAGGACCAGAACTTGGTTTGCGTGATCGCTGGTAATTTAATCTCTCGTGCACTTTCTGCACAGATCTTTAAGAAGCTTTTGCATTATCCCTGCCTATGCCTTCTAAAAAGTTTTCCGTTCAACATGTTATTGTCCCTTTCTTCTAAATTATAAGTTGCCAATGATTTTACTGACAATAAATTATGCTTATTTGTTTGTTTGGTGTCTGCTAATATGTATGATCACGTGTATTGAGCTCTGTTATAATTTGTAACGGATAAATCAGAATTTATTCATCAAAAGAAAAACAATTAAATGCTAGCAAGTCTAGCACATATATGGTTGTCTGGACTGGAGACAGATTTTCCAAATTCGTTGTATTGTGCTCTCTGTGATGTATTTTGAAAATATTATCCTGCAAGATATGATTTATTTCACCGTGTTCATTATTATTGTGATTTTAGTGCTGATGGAATGATGTTTGGAGCACTTGGTCATTGCCCAATATGTACTGGTTTTCTGCATTATTCTGGAGGAATGTACCGGTGCAATGGATTCGTTTCTGAGTGGAGTAGATGTTCTTACTCTACCTGCGAACCAAAACGTCTTGAAGGGAAGTGGAAAATTCCAGAGGAAACAAATAATCAGTACCTTAAAAAGGTGTGTAAGAAAAAAAAATTCATCAAACAAAACCAACAAATTCTGACTTAAGATTTTGCATACTGTTTACAGTGGTTCAAATCTCAAAAAGGGAAGAAACCAGTTAGGATATTGCCTCTGCCATCATCAAGGAATTCTGCTGAACGTCAAATCACTGCTCGCCAGCATCAATCTTCATATGGTGAAAGTTTGGGAGATTTGAAAGTTTCTATCTGTGGATTACCTAAAGACTCAATTGTATAACTTCCTTCCATTTTTCCTTTCACATCTGCATTTTGACATCCATAATTGAAGGTCCCCCTCCCCCAAAACCATTCTGATAAAAGTCATGTTTAATTTAGTGTTCTAGTATTCCGCATTCATCTTCTACAAGTTGATTGTACAGGAGGAATGGAAACGCAAAATTGATGGTGTAGGTGGGGTGCTTCATGCAAAAGTGAAGAAAGGTATTGCTGCTCAGACAATTTTTTATTTTTTTTTGAAAATTCAAAATAAAAAATGGATAAATATATTTTTGCCTCTTCATGTGTATGATTTTTGTAATCTTCTATTTGACCTGTTTACTTGCAGATACCAACTGCTTGGTAGTCAGTGGAGCACTCAATGATGAAGCTGAGATGCGGAAGGCAAGGTATGGGTGCACTCAAATTGCCAGATTTGAGTATTGCTTTTTCTTTGATCAATTCTAATATCACTGACTTGGAAGCGTTTGAACTCTAGGAGGATGAAAATACCAATAGTCAGAGAGGACTATTTGGTTGACTGTATAGAAAAAAAGAAGAAGCTTCCATTTGATATGTACAAAGTTGAAATGATTGGTGAGGCTTCTAGCATGGTCACCATCAAAGTGAAGGGGCACAGTGCTGTTCATGAGGCCTCTGGCCTCCAGGATTCTGGCCACATACTCGAGGAAGGGAAAAGCATATATAATACAACTTTGAATATGTCTGATTTGTCTACTGGTGTTAACAGGTGGGTTCATTGTATTTTTAGCTCTCTTGTTCAGCCTTCAGCATAAATTTTGTTTAGTTGGCTAAGCAGAAAATAGCAGTTTGGTTTCTATGTCATTGATGAACAAAATTGAACCAAAAGGTATGCTTCTAGATTTTGTTATGCTATGCAATGTTGCATAGAAAACAGCAAGCTGTCAACTGTCAAGAGCTGATATGTCTATATTCCCATAAGTTGACTGAGCTCTCCAGTTGGAATATGTTAGGACCCATTTACAAGGTATGGGACTTGGAGTCCCACATTAGTTGTATGCGGACAACTAATGTGGAGTTTATAAGGCCTTGGACATTACCACCTTTTGAGCTAGCTTTTGGGGTGATGCATCCCAAGGTTCTTATCAGAACATTAATTGAAACTTTGATATTATGTTTCACATGTTGTTTTGAACACTCCCAGAATCTACTAATCAAATCCTCATTCCTTAAGATTTCTCAATAAAACTAAAATAGAATTATAAATCTGGCAATTTTTCCCTGAGGAGTTATATTATCCACTAATAAATTAACATTGTGTCATGAATTTCGTTTTAGTTTTCTGCAAAATTATGTTTATATTGTGGGTCATTTTTGGGAATGAAGTGGCATTTGGCTCTGGTTCTTTTTGACGGTAAAAGTTGCAAATGTGTGTTTCATGAAAGTTTTTTTGTAGTGCTTTTTAAAGCCACAAGTTCTTTTGAGAAGCGCCTTTGGGTAAGCTTTTCAAAGCGGTTGTAGACTTGTGGCTGTTAAAAATAGGGCATGCCTTAAAAAATCTTAACCTTGATCCCCAATTTTAGCATTTCAAAATTTAAACCTGTATCTCTTAATCTGTAATATCTGTTTTTGTAACTTTAAATTCTTTTGGTACACACTTTTCTGAATAAGTTTCCATAGCAGCTTTTTCACAGTACCTTCATCACAGTAGCTTTTGAAAAGGCACAACATAGTTTAATGGGGCCTTTGTTTGTCCTAGAGTCCTTGCTGAAAATAAATCTTGTGCTCAGTTTTTTTCCGTTGGCTGATAAATTTGTGTTTCACACACTTTGGGTTTGAAATATTTAGCACTATTGGTTTTGTGCCCCACCAAAAAATGCATATTATTGATTTTCAAAAGTAAGCTTGTGCTTTTTGAGGATTAACCTAGAAAATAAATGTTCGTTTGCTCAGAACCTTTAATTAGTATATACTGAAGGCCTTTTATTTTGATTGGGTTTTGTCTTTATGATGATAAAATGAGGGCAGTAATTATGCCGTAACTGCGGCGAGTTACTATGGTGGTGCTTTATGGGAGCACTTGGGCTTTAAGCCCACTTGAATTCTAGTGCATCACTTCCCTTTTCTTCAAGATTGTTGTCATGCTGTTTTTTCCTCTACAACTTAACCCCCCCCCCCCCAAAAAAAAAAAAAAAAAAAAACTGTGACTGTCTCCATCATCATGATCATCTAACTTTTGCTTCATATGTAAAGCTACTATATTCTCCAAATAATCCAAGAAGATAAGGGGTCAGGTTGCTTTGTGTTTCGTAAATGGGGTCGAGTGGGAAATGACAAGATTGGAGGAGACAAACTGGAAGAAATGCTGAAATCTGATGCAATCTGTGAATTCAAACGATTATTCTTAGAGAAGACTGGAAACCCTTGGGAGGCATGGGAACAAAAGACTATTCAGAAGCAACCTGGAAGATTCTTCCCATTGGATATTGTACTGTTTTTTAATCTTATTATTATATTATTTGTTTGACATAAATCATCTTCACCCATCAGGTGGGATAATCAACTCGTTGTTGTTTTTAACACTTGACTTTGTAGGATTATGGAGTTAACAAACAGGTCTCAAAGAAAAATAAAAACAATGCAGACAGCAAACTACCCCCTCCATTAATAGAATTGATGAAGATGCTCTTCAATGTGGAAACATACAGGTTATAGTCTAATACCTTTTCGTTTTCTTGGCATATGTCTGATGTATACTGAATCTTGAGTTTTGTAGAGCTGCCATGATGGAATTTGAGATTAATATGTCTGAAATGCCACTTGGGAAACTGAGCAAAAGTAATATCCAAAAGGGTATGTTCAAACATCATTATTTTGAAAACTTTTTTATGAGCTATGGTAGTTTCCTATTTCGTATCATTTGCAGCATCAAGCAAGCCCATAGTGTGTATCAAAGTGATGAATGTTTGATTTTATGTTGTTCTGATTGCTATTCCCAGGGTTTGAAGCGTTAACAGATATACAGAATCTGTTAAAAATTAATGACCCCGATCCATCAGTCAGGGAAAGCTTGCTTATTGATGCCAGCAATCGGTTCTTCACAGTGATCCCTTCTATTCAGCCACATATTATTAGGGATGAGAATGATTTTAAATCAAAGGTGAATTGTATTCATTTTTCAGGTTGTGGCTTGGTTATGAAACATGAAATTAGATTGATGCTTCGTTTTTGCGGCTGGTTTCTACTTGCAGCAATGACTTGAGGAAGTCAATAATTTTTGGCAGTTGAAGTGTAAAACTCAAATATTGAAATGATTTTATTATTTATATTTGAATAGTGTAACGAAGAATTTATACTGGACCATCACATGATTTCTTAATTTTTCTTGCAACTTGACAGTGGGTTTAATCTCTAAAGGTTAGAACCATTCAAATAGTAATGCAAGACTTGTGAAACTTTTTGGTCTGTTCATTGTTTCAACATTGTTCAAGGAATGTCAAAGATACGAATGATACATAAATTATCTAATTCTATCAGAGGGCTGGCAGATGACTTTTGCCACTGTGGATTGGTGCATTTGAGTCTCTTAATTATAATTTGAATAATATGCCATTATGCCCTTGCTTTTGTTGTAGGTTAAAATGTTAGAAGCCCTTCAAGACATTGAAATAGCCTCAAGATTAGTTGGGTTTGATGCTAATAGTGATGACTCCATTGATGATAATTATAAGAAGCTCCACTGTGATATATCTCCACTTCCTCATGATAGTGAAGATTATCGTTTAATTGAGAAGTTTCTCCATACTACTCATGCCCCCACACATATGGTATGTCTATATTTGGAATACGAGTATGTGTTTCTGTATTTATGTCTCTGGTCTGTGCTCTTTCATTTGTCACCATGTACAAGTTCCCACAATCTTTGTAATTAATCTATGCAGGATTGGAGTCTTGAGCTAGAAGAAGTTTTTTCCCTTGAAAGGGAAGGAGAATTTGATAAATTTGTTCATTACAGGGAGAAACTTGGTAACAGAATGCTCCTATGGCATGGTAGGTTGTGATTCTAGCTTCTAGAATTGCATGTTTACTGTTGTGAAATATCCTCCTTTCAGGAAGAATCATGTTGTTTGCATGTTTGCTCCTATAAACGGGTTTCTTTCCGAGATCAAAAACCTAAAAAAACTCCCAATCTCTAAATGTCCCTCATGGAATTCTTCTCATGTATCTGATTACTCCTTGGGAAATGCCAATACTAGACCAGAGGAATTGTAAAGGCTGAAACTTCTAGGTTAAAATTCTTTCATCTCTCTAACAAAATACATCACTTTCTTGGTGAATTACGTTCACATGGATGACTATTTTGTGGTGATGCACATACTGCAGCTGTAAATGAAAATATGAACAAATTTGTGTTAGACACCTATAACAAAAATGTTCTTTATTGTAGGTTCTAGGTTGACAAATTTTGTGGGTATTCTTAGCCAAGGACTCAGAATCGCACCTCCTGAAGCCCCAGCTACTGGCTATATGGTTCTATCTATTACTCACCTATCATACCTCTTTTTATGTTTATATTTTCGTGCATGCCATACCTAATTACCTTTCTACAGCAGTACTAAAATCTGAATAATTTGCAATGCAGTTTGGCAAAGGGATTTACTTTGCTGACCTGGTCAGCAAGAGTGCTCAGTATTGCTACACTGAGAAGAAAAACCCTGTTGGTCTAATGCTTTTGAGTGAAGTTGCCCTTGGAAATGTCTATGAGCTCAAGAAAGCCAAGGTCAGTTTGGTTTAATTCAAGTTATGCATATCCATTTATATGGTCATATGATTGATTGTTTATAAGTTCATATGCGTTCTAAATGAGCAATAATATTGTATTCAACACTAAATTTCTGTCAAATGGATTTGCAATAATTTTTTGTTTGTTGTCTGCCAATTAGTATATGGATAAACCTCCTCAAGGAAAGCACTCTACTAAAGGACTGGGCAAGAAAGTGCCTCATGAATCAGAATATGTAAAGTGGAGGGGTGATGTCACTGTTCCTTGTGGCAAACCAGTGCCATCAAATGCCAAGACTTCTGAGCTCATGTACAATGAGTATATTGTTTATGATACTGCTCAAGTAAGTTTCTGGCTTCGTTGTTGTATTTTTGCCTTATCATGCCAATGTTTATGAAGGAAGCTAGGATGTATCTGGTTTAAATTGATTCATGACATACTTGCACGACGCTCTTTTTGAATATTTCTGGGGTTGTTGGAGTTAATACGTGATATATGGTATTTCCCCTTCTTTTTTTGGTAAACATATATGCATGTGACTGCATGTGGACTGTTTGTGCAGATTAAAATGCAATTCTTGTTGAAGGTGAGGTTCCATCACAAAAGATGAGGATTGGAAGTGAACTGGAAGTTTGCTGTTTTGGGTATTATCTGTTGTGGTAAGCAGTTTTTTGACCGGGACACGTACATTGTGCATCTGGGATTCTCTAGAATTGTCTTGGTAAGGTCTCATTTTGAGTTGACTGGACATCTTTCAACCTTTTTTTGTTTGGGTGTGTTTGTAAGTGCAGGGATCTAGTTGAAACTAGTCACTTATAGTGGTAATCTTTCAAGCAATTTGTGATCTAGTTATGTGTATAGAACCACTATTTTATTATCATACTTCTTATTATTGAGCTCTTCCCTTGCACCAGTATAGGTGCTTTTATCTTTTATCTTCTGAAAACGGAAATAAGTTAAGGTGTACTTATCTTAACCCAGTCAAGTCATTTTTCTGATAAGTATGCATAAATAGCAGAAGAGCTGCTTTCCATCCCGAGTGAAGGGGAGGGTACCCAGAAGATGACGTTCTTGGGTTATTTGTCTGAGGTAAATACAGTGATCTTAATTTTTGTTTTCTTTAACAATATTCAGAAATAAGAACCCCGGTTGCAGAAAAATTTGCATTTAGCTAGACTGGTGGTAAGGCCAAAAATAAAATAGTGAATAAATAAAAGCTTCCCTGGTTTTGGGGCTGTGGATGTCATGGAACTTCTTTTGATACAAAAGATATTAGGTGTTTTGCATGTGGGTCATGTGAAAAGGTGATGCTGTTAAATTGATGCATCAATAAATTTTGATTATGTCATGGTTGAGTGGATATAAAATTTTTGCATGTTACTTCATGCTTATCAATAGAGCTTCTCTGAGCTCTATTATGGTGGTGAGAACTTAAACTAAGGCGGCTCTTAGTAAAGACCCGTGACACGGGACTCTATATTCTTGATAAAACAGAAATGACGAACTGCTTTCATGTTTCAATTTTTTGTTTTTCTACTCGTTATGATGTATGAACTACCTGTATATAGTATGTTTACTCTATAGTGGCATCTTGCATCACTTTCTACTTGCTACCCACACAATACAGCTGGTGCTCCTCAAAATACGGCTGGTCCTTAGTGTGACGAATGTAAGAGTAAATGTCATTTATTCAGTTACAAGCTAATTTATTGCTTGTTTTGGTGTTATGTGACGGCTTTTCATCTGAATCTGATCGAAGTATTTTGACTTTGCAAATTCATAATGGCAAGTATGAAAGTTGAAAGAATTTTTATATAAAATATTAAACCATTTCGATACCTGTCACTTGAGCGTGACTCAATCAAGGTGGTGCAAGTTATGTACCAGGTCATTTTTCAAAGTGATTTCCCAAAATTGCAGATTTGATTTTAGATTTTGATAATGACCTTAAGAGTATCCTTCTGCTCGAATAAACAAAACTGCAAGATTTGAATTTCATACCACGGGTGACAAATTAGGAAGGAAAACTAGAACTTTGACGAGGGTGACAAGTGATATGATGGCTAGTTTGTTTGTTTGTTTTTTTTTTTTTTTTAATAAGTATCCTTCACATAAGTTAATTCTATTTTAATCGGGAATATTCATATTATGGTAGGGTTACTTTTTTCAAAGGATTTTTTTTTTTTTGCTATCACAAGGATTTGAATACAAGTCTTGTTTAAGTGAAATTAAGTATATGCCACTTGAATCAATCCTTTAATTATATTCTTTTATAGGTCGGAAAATAGTTGAATAAAATGATTGGTAGTATCTATTTCAATTACAATCCGATGGTCATACAAATGGGAGAATCTAGCTCTTGGTGAAGCCGTAATACAAGAAAAAGGAAGTGCATTTGGGGAATGAAATTATTGAAAACACCCAGGCATTTAGGATTTTTTTTTCTTTAGGCCAAAGAAAAAGAAATGACAAATCTTATGGCAGTCAATTATGCATAGAATAAAGATATTATTTTGTCCTTTAATTATGTTATTTATGTTGTTTTAATCCCTAAAAGTCTTCATCTGTAAATATTAATTTGTAAGGAATGAGTTTGATAGCAAGTTAACAATTAAGATGAAATTATTATTGAATTGATATTGATAATTTTGAGAGTTAATTTGCGTGCGCCAGAAACTTTGAAGAACTAAAATCATACAAGTAATATCTTTTATGAATTAAATTATGGCAATTATATTTGGGGTTTGTTTTTTTTCATGTTGCATGAGAAAATAAACTCTTCTAACAACACAAGATTTATATTTATACTTTTTTTCATGTTGCATTAGAATTCTCCTACAACACAAGATTTATACTTTTTTTATGTTGCTGTAAAAAGAGTTCTTATGCATTAGATATATATTTACCGGAATATGACATCGGATCCTAATATTTGAAATAAAAATAAAAATCACTATGGTCATTTTTTTACAAAATTTTGTTTTCTTGCAGCAACCGCAGCAAAAAGCCACCCTTAAATATATGGTCATTTTGTGTACTTATGGACATACTGTTACTATGAAAAAGCTTCCGTGTTCTTAGTAGTATAACTTTTGTAGACTGGAAGTTTCACCTTTAATTTGTTTTGAGCTTCTGTCGAACGCTTTTCCATATAATTCTCACTATTTTGTCAGTCTTTTACCAATTCATCAATACATAATAAAATAGTATGATAATGTTCAAAAAAAAAAAAATTAAGAATAAATAATTAAAATTTAACTTAAACAAAACTATAAGTATAAACTATCCAATGAGCTCAAAATAAAAAGAAAGTTGTCTGACGGGTTCACCGGCAGGTGGCATTGTACTAACTCAGCGTTAGGAAGCGACAAACAGCAGCAGTTCCCAGGTGCGGCGTTCGGCGGAAAAAAAAAAAAAAAAACTAATTAATTAATCCAATAAATAAATAAATAAAAACCAAAACCAAACCAACCACTCAACACCATTCAATTACAGGCATGCACTAACAAAACAAATACTAAATTAGCTTCTAAGTGAAACTAAAACTAAATAAATAAAAAGAAAAAGCCATGAATTAACAAACAGTCCAAATTACATTAACTTGGTCTAACCCCAATAGAAAAACCAGTCCCGTAATGCATCTACCATTAATAAATGTTCCCTTTGAACCCAACACATGACCCCTCCAATGTTCCCCATTCACATTTCTTATAAGACCCTTTATGCCCCTTATTCCCACTGTCCCACTTCTCCTAACCATTTTCCATCTCCTCCCCCATACAATAGTCCTCAGATTTTAGTTAGTTTGCACCATTTCCTAGTGTGCCCGTGTGCCTACAAATTTTATTCACTTCTTCTCATTCTCCCACCTTCTTCCTTTCTTTTCACACACATAAAATACAACACACACTTTTATCTCTCTCTATGGCTTCTACAACTGGCTCTGGCTCTGGCTCAGGAACTGGCTCACCTTGTGGGGCATGCAAGTTCCTTCGCAGAAAATGTGCAGCTGATTGCATATTTGCACCTTACTTTTGCTCAGAACAAGGCCCTGCAAGATTTGCAGCAATACATAAGGTGTTTGGTGCCAGCAACGTTTCCAAATTGCTTTTGCATATACCAGCTCATGATCGTTGTGAAGCTGTTGTCACAATTGCTTATGAGGCACAAGCTCGTATAAGAGACCCTGTTTATGGCTGTGTTTCCCACATTTTTGCCTTACAACAACAGGTACCACAATATATAACTACAAACCTCATCAAAAGTTCTAAACTTCATCTATATTACTACTGTCCATTCATCAAATTCTCTTCAGAACTTTGATTTTTTTTATTTTTTATTTTTTTATCACCACCCCTTTATTTTTTTTTAATATATATTGGAAATTTGGAAAATCAATGAGGTCATTATTCAACCACACTACTCCTGTCTTTTTCTCTTGCTTTGATCTCTAGCTACATACGTTTGGCTTCTTTGATGCTTCAAGGGTCAGTCCAAGAACATTATTTATTGTCATTTACTATATGGGTTTTATAAGAGTTATGTCGTAGGAAAAGTGATTGTGTAATGTTATAGAGATTCGTTTTGCGTGCCAGAGTTTTTTTTTTTTGCTGCGGGACCCACAAAATGTTGTGAGTGTAGGAAAGTTTTGCTGGTCATGTTAAATGATAGATGATAAACCCTTACTATATATATATATAAATAGGCATCAGTCATTTTATTAATAAACAAACAATTTTTCTAGTTATGTTAATTAATTCTCTTAAAAATTTTCTTTTTTTGTTTGAATGCAGGTGGCGTGCTTGCAGACACAAGTGATGCAAATGAAGGCTCAGCTGGCACAGAACCTGATGGAGACAAGAAACATAGAGAATCAGTGGCCAGAGAATGTAGCTGGACAATCAATGAATCCATTTTGTAATTTATCTCATAACATGAATCCTATATCTCCTCAGAGCTCACTTGAGTCAATTGATCATAGCAGCATCAATGATGGAATTGGCATGCAAGATATACAAAGCAGAGAGGATAATTTCTCATTCCAAGCTTGTTCTAAGAGAAGATCATATGGTAATTATAATGACTTGGGTGAGCTGCAAGAATTGGCACTCAGGATGATGAGGAATTGAATAGGTTACCAATAAAGCTAGCCTTTGTTTTCTTGAAGGTTTTCTTGAAGGGTGTTTAGGGGATATATGCTCTTTGCCTAGTGTTGTATATAATGAGAGTGTCATGAAGCAAAAACTGGCCATAACTGATAAGCCTAAACTAAGCATTAGGTTTTCTGTTTGTGGATTCAATCCAAAAGAAATTAATTTTTTGCAGACTAGCTTAGTCTCTCTAGCCCTTTCTCTCTGTGTTACTGTTTTTACTCAAATTAGCAGTGGTTAACTTCCAGGGTAGAAAATATCAAAATAATAATGTGGTTTTTAACCTCAACTACTATAAAACAAAGACACTATTAAACAAAAATGGGAAAAAAGGAAGCCTACAAAATAGGGGTTGTCATGAATTATTATGCATTCTTTGCTTGTCAAACTTCAATAATGATGCGTACCTTTGAATTATGAGTTGTCCTTTGTCTCCCTCTCCTTCTCCCTCCTCGCTTAATGGGAGATCTTTTTTCCTAACAAAACCACACGCTCGATTGAACCTTATAGACGACAAATGTTTACACGTACTTGAACTTTTTGTTTTATTTATAACGGGAATCCACATATCAAGGTTAATTTGGATTTGTTAGAACACAAGCACATACTGGTCTCAGCTGTCTTTATGCTACTTTTTTGAATAGTAGTTCCATTCACGTTTATGAGTTTTTTATTTATTTATTGTTGGGATTAGTGGTTTTTATATTATAAAAGATTATTTTATCTCTTACACATAACATAATGGGAAAATTATTATGACATTTTAAGAGAAATAGACATAGAATAATTTTTTTATTTAAATTTTAAATTAAAAAAATCACCTACTTTCTCTCTCCGTGATTTATATTTTCTATGTCTATTTCTTTCCTCAAATGACATAACTTATGTCATTTAAAATGACAAACACCAAGTCCCAAAAAAATATATAAGTCCATATTTTTTTTCTCTTTTTTGTTCACATGGCCCCACATGGAGTCCACACATTTTTATATATGTGTAGGAAATAAAATTTTCTCTTATAACATGATAGACATTAATCTTTTCGGATAAATAAATGGGAGAGGTTATACTTAATACCATTTTTTCTTATCACTCCTTACTGACAATTTGTTATCGTTAGATCAAAATCAAATTAACGATTATAAAATAACATCAAGTAAGAGTCATTGATTTAATTTTGATTCACTGATAATAAGAAGTAGTAAAATAAAATAATAGTAATTATAACTTATCCCCTAAAAAAAAATAACATGAACAAAATTTTTTAGACACTAGACTCAAGTCTCCAATTTAGGGTAAGAAAATAAAAAAATAAAATTCTAGACACTGTTCTACTATATCTGATAATTTGTTCTTTTTTCAAACCTAAGAAAAAAAAAAAAAAACTAAGGGACCACAAAAGAGATCATGCATGAGCATTAATCATAGCATACTAGTCCACAAGTCTTCAAGGTTTTTTTCTTTTATATGTTGCGAGCGAAACGAGGAACTCAAGTCAAAAGTGATCCAAGTTGCCCCATTTTCAACATTTTTAGATCCAAGTGCAATGTTCCCTTGGGCGCATTGATGAGACATCTTTCTGAGATTTTGTTTTTGCAAGGCAGGACTTGGATGCTATTATTATAGTTTGAAGGCAAGCACAACCCTAGGGTAAGTATCTAATGGACCCCACTTGCAGGTAGTTTTACCTAATATTACTAGGATTTTATAAGAATTATGTTGTAGGAAAAGTGATTGTGTAATGTTATAGAGATTCGTTTTGCGTGCCGAAGTTTTTTTACTTTTTTTTGCTGCGGACCCCACAAAATGTTGTGAGTATAAGAAATTTTTTGTGCTCATGTTAAATGAAAGCCATATATATTACTATGCCAACCTAATTGTAGTATCAATACACTAATGATTTTGTATTCATACAAGTAGACAAAGTGTCTCCTGGATTGAATGCACTAGTTACATCACGAGTTTTATTTATCCATTCTATAGTAACATCAAATAGAGAGCCTATAATTCTATATAGCATTGCCCAGTAAACTTGCTCGACCATACTTTGAAAGCATTGCTTTGATTTGGTAGAGCCATTAAGTTGAATAAATTTGAAATTTGAATGGGGAGTATTGACACTACTATATGGTGATGATCATATATTAAAAAGATTGTAATGATTAACAGAAAGAAACATAGAACCGTACTATACCGAATCGATTGGGTCTTGCAAAGTACTATTATTGTGATCATAACTGAGCTGCTAAAATGTACTTTTAAGTTTAACTCGTTAAACTATGTTATGATTAATTTCCTTGCATGCCACTCAAATACTATTGGTGATTTCCTTATAAGTTATTTAAACACTGAGGATATTCTAACTATCAAAAATTCTCATTATTAACTTACTACCTATCACATCACCATTGAATGAAAGAGAGAGAATGTTAAAAAAAAAATTTGAAGAGAGAGAAAATATTAATTTAATGGTGATTAAATAGGTAGTAAGTTGTTAGTAAAAAAATTTGGTTGTGAGAATATCACTCCTCATTTAAATATAGCAAAAATTAAATAAAATTTGGTCTCAAACTTCTACATACATTATAATAGGTGATGCCTTGTGTAAAGGAAACAAGAGAAGAAAGAAGATATCAATGTGCTGTGGGAGTGATCTTGTTCATTATTTTCATAATTGAACTACGTGGACCGCAGAAACTCATAGTGGAGAAGAATATTAATTCAGTGGTCCAAACCAATTAGGATGAGACAATTATTGAAAAGAGAGGAAAGAGGAAAAATAAAAAATAAACTTTTGTACTAGTGTCACTCACTGAATGGAAGGACCACATAGGATCTGGAGTACTAAAAAATTTTCCCTTATACTGAAGCACAAGAAATTAGTTGAAGAGTAAGAGAAATCAAAGCTTCGCCTAATATGGGTTAATTATGTAATAGTTAGATCAGTGAGATAATCAATCATATGCTTCAAACTACTTATTTCTAATGACATTTCCAACCATTGAAGTGTCTTTGCAAATGAGTTTTATATATTAAATCATAATTTTCAAATGAGCCACTTCAATTTGCTTATGAAGCATGTTGAGAGTTATGATCCAGAAAGCAGAACTAGAACTAGCAGAAAGATCTCCTATGGTTATAGACTCGGGTAGAAAAGTATAAGAACCTTAGGCACACCAGTTGGGTCCAATATCTTAAAGTCCACATATAGAACTTTTAGAGAGCACCCATAGCAAGCCATAAAGGCTCACCACTGGGACATTCCCATTTCCCCGCACTGCTGCCCCTATATACTGACAGTGTGCAGCATGCCTTGTCTCAGGACAAGATACAGTTTGATGAGACAGCTCATGGGACTGACCAGTTGGCTCCCCCATGCTGGAGAGGGCTCTCTTATCTAAATAACCCCCTCACACATATAGGTTCTACTCTCTACCTATGTTGTTACTCCCTTTGCAGAGTCATCTTTGCCATACACACACCTCTTTATGCACATCATGGGAAGCCTCTATAGTACTTTGGTCCTTACCATTATTACTATGAACACCCCTACATTAACATACTTGAGATCATTCCCATTCAGATAATATATATAATCAGTCCAGCGGCTAGTAATTCCGTAATTTGTCTAAGCAGTAAAGAATGGCAAAGCATAAAAAACAGAAGTCTTTAGACCATGAAGCAATGGGATGAAAATCAGAATGGATTGGCCCGTCCAACCGGTTTACCTGAAAACCAGATCCCCCAACTAGTCTGATCCGAATACTAGATCAGTGCTGCACTTGAACCAAAACAAAAATAAGCGAAATGATCTTGAGTCGGGTTAGATTTGTTGGGACGAACTCGGTCCCTCAAACTCAGCTAAGAAACATTTGCGAAAGTCAAAGATCGTGCTCGGCACAATCAATCAGAGGTCGGCCTAAATCACACGCAGCAGAAATTGAAAATATAGAGGAGAGCGAGAGAGAGAGAAATGAACACAAGCATAATTTAACGTGGGAAAACTTCTCTAATGTAAAAAAATAAAAGCCTACGGGACACTAGTCTAGAATCAAACTTTCATTATGTAAATAATGGGTACAAGTTATCAAACTTCACTAATAATGATGGTACACTCAAACCTCACCTACAGTGGTGGTATTCTCTCAAACTTCCCGAAGGAGGTCTAACACTTAAGCTTCTCTTTAGAGGTACTCTCAAACGTCTCTCAAGCCAACCTCTCCTCTAACCCTCAACTAATGCTTAAATATGGATTTGGATACTTTCACGTGAAAAAATGGTCATGTTATTTGATCACAATCACTCATTAACGATGTGATAAGAGACAGAGAAATATATGATTTTTAAATTAGTAGTTGTGATCAAATAATATGATCACATTACCACTTTCCACATGAGAGGATCTACTCTCATGCTTATATAGGTGATGAGAGAAAATTCTAAAATATCAATAGTAGGGTTTTTGGGTTCTTGAGTTACTTGAGCTCCAAGTTTCTTGAGCCTCACTCGCCAACATTGGGCTTGTGCAGTATTAAGGAGGAAAAACCTAACAAGATTGGTGTCAAATGGATCAACCCGGGACAAGAGATTAGACGTTTGGAAGGCTTATCATACAAGAAATTATTTTATTACTGACAAAATTTTATGAGATTTTATTTTAAATTCCTGCATCGCAAGTTTATTTATGACGAAATTTGATTGTTTGTGTCAAAAATTGTCATTTGTGATAAAAAATTTCGTCACAAATAAACTTTTTTTCTTGTAGTACGAACTCTAATTATGTTATAATTCTTCTAATTTTATATTTATTATATATATAATAGGGATCAAACTTAATAGCAAATGATCGAGGACCCTAAACCTGAAATCGAAATTTAATACGACACTCTTAAGAGCTGATTAATTTGGATGGTTTTTTTTTTCAAAATTAAAAGTGTTTTTTATTTTATGTGTAGATATGTACGTAGATTTTGAAAGAAAAAAAAGAGAGAGTAAAAATGAAGGGGAAAATAATTTTTTTTAAGCCAAGATTTACTTTTGAAAAAAGTTAAAATACCAATTTTAATTAGTTAAATATCTCCGGCTTTTGACAAAGAAAATTATTTAAAAAAATAATGCATAATTTTTTGTAACTCCATCCAAACGGGCTTAATTCATGATCAAACTTTTCTTTCTTTTTTTTTGGTAAAAGATGATCAAACTTTTCTAATTAGATTAGAAAACTCCATTACTTCCACCTGAAAAAAAGTAAGTATTCCGGAAGACAATTAGTTTAATTGGAGATAATTGATGATGATTAGCTGAACGTGAGAGCAAAAGTTGCCCCAAAAAAGTGGAATGGAACCCACGTTCAGCAAAGAGAACAAATTGCATTGGCCTTAACTTAATGTGATGAGTTGCTACATAGTAAAGAAAAAGAAAATCAAGAGTCAATTAGTCAAAAAGGGAGGGGGTGGTGGAGAAGATTAGAAGGAATTCAGAATGGCGTGGCGGGTAGTTCCGTAGACCCATCTCACGAAATTTCTTTTTAATTTAAATGAATGTTATTATTCTTCTCGCCACACTCATTAATTTTTATAAATTTTATTTAACTTTCAATTATAAAATATAAATTTAAAATAATAAAATTTATGACAAAAAATTTATATTTATGAATTTTATATATTTAGTAATAATTCAAGATTTATGATTAGTTTTAATATTTAAATTTATAATTTAATATATTTTGATGATTTTGTTTAAACTTGTATTTAATATATTTTAATTAATTTAAAATTATATTTAATATATTTATATATTTAAATAAATTTATATATTAATTTTGTTTAGTAAAAAACTTATCTAATTCAAATTATTTTAGATTAAAAAAAATTAATATATCAAAGTAAATAAATCAAATAATAAAGAATAATTCATATCATTGTGAAAGCATTTGGTTGTGCTGTTCATTTTAATACTATGAATTTTGAAAAATAAACAATTTTGATAGAATTTGTTTATTTAATTTATTAAGATTTACTAAAATTGTCGAATAAAAAAATAGTTTAGTTATTGTACAATAATACATTAAAATTTAGATCTGATATATAATAAATATGATATTAAAAGTATTTTAACTAATAAATTATTGTGATTTAGTGATTGGTGTGTGCTAATTTGATAGTGATAATACATTATGTTATATACATTAATCAATTCTTAATAAATTATTAAATAATTATTAGTTCTAAATAAATTATCATCATCAAATTCAAGAAAATCAACCATTCTTGTTGAAAGTTTTAATTTGACATGGTGTCAAATAATCTTGTCACTTATAATATTAAATAAAACAATATCCAAGTTTTTATATAATTAAATGATTAAATTACTTTCACAAAAAAAATGATTAAATTACAAGTATTTTTAATAAAAAATAATTTTATTTGAGATAAATTTAAAATTAATACTTTAAACTCTAAAGATAATACTAAGATTAATAATTAAACATATACTCTCACTTGCCTGTTTAATTTTTATATGCCAAGTGAGCTACATTATTTGGTGCAGGAGCGAATCTCTACTTACGCGTGTATATATAGATATATTTGATCCTCGGGATTAGCCAAAGGACTCCATTCAATTAAATTATTGCTGTTGCGTTAAGTTTTAAAAGTGGGACGCACGTGCAACTTTAAATATTGATTTGATTTGGATGTCACTGACGTGTATTAGACACCGGAGTTTGTCTTCACAATTAACAAAGTAAGGGGTATATTGAATTGAGTTTTTAAAAAATTCATATTTTAAAAGATTATTTTAGAATTTATTTAAATTTGATGAAAATCAATTATGATTTTAGATAAAAGAAAAATAATTTTATGGTATTTAAAAATTTAAGGATTTTAAATAATTTTTTATAAGTTTTGTGAGACTTTTTAGTGAGAAATATAAATAACATATCTCGTTCACAATCTCAATTTAACCCATGTGATTTCTTGATTTTTTTTATTGTAGTGTCTAACAATCTACCTTAACTTTTTCTCAAAGTCAATGTATTTTCTTTTTTTTTACTCTCATATATTTTCTCTGAATTTGGCATTCTTCCTGATGTTATTCTTCTTCATGATTAACAAATGATTTATAGTTGTGTTTGTCATCTCTAATGATTGTTACATTTTATTTTATTTTTGATATAATCGTAGCACTGGTAATACGTTGATGATAAATATATTTAATAAACAGTGTATTGTCCATAAAAATTTCTCAATATTTTTTATGCACTATATTAGGCACACAATGAGAGACAAAAATTAAATATTATCCATTTGTTGAATAACAAGGAAAAAAATTGTTATAATTTTGTTCGTGTCACTGAGCCAAAAGAGCATCTACTCAATAATGTTACGCATTCACATACCATATTGAATGCAAGTTATGTTTTAAAAAAGAAAATGAATGCAATTTTTTAATTTATGATCTATTAAATTGGGATAAATACATTTGCATTTACTATAAATGATTTTATTTAATAATTTTTAATAAATATTTTTAAAAAATATTGATGAAAATGAAATAAATAATTTTAAATGTGAATAACATGCTCCGTTACACTAATAGTATGCAAAAGTATCACAAAATTTTAAAGAATTTTTTATATATAAATTTTTGATTTGATTATTTTTCTTACGAATCACCTTTGAATGTTAAAATTAATAAACATTTTTTAATCTAAATTACGAAAATGGATATGTGAACGATGGTAGTGGGGTAAAATAGCTGGAGTGAAATTGCAATAAAATAAAATTATTTATATTAAATGCAAATGTATTTATCCGTTGATTTCCAACATTTTACTTACTACCTAATTTTCTTACTACCTCTTACTACCGAATCTTAACCGTTGATTTCAGTCAATCTAACGGTTATAATTTATTGTAAATTAATAATTAATTAATAAATATGACCGCATAAATTATAACTGTTAGATTGATGAAAATCAACGGTTAAGATTTGATAGTAAAGATAGGTTATACTTATTACATATTTTTTTTACTACCTCTTACTACCAAATCTTAACCGTTGATTTCCGTCAATCTAACGATTATAATTTATGGGGTCATATTTATTAATTAATTATTAATTTGCAATAATTTATAACCATTAGATTGACGGAAATCAACGGTTAAGATTTGGTAGTGAGAGGTAGTAAGAAAAATAAATAATAAGTATAACATTTCCATTGAAACATTGTTAAACATTAATTAAAGAGGGCCGATACAACGACGTTGTTCCCTTATGTGCCTCATAAAATTTCAATCATTCCCATTCAAGAACAGTGATCAAAGTGCTGGCAAAAAAAATTACCAAAGTGCCACGCCAACAGTAAATTTTTCCAAAATCTCACGTAGCATATTTCGCTACACAGTGTAGCGAAATATGTGTGCAAATAATTCGCTACACAGTGTAGCGAAATATGCCACGTCAGAATCAAAAATTTCACGTGTCAAATTTGGAGAAATTCGCTACCCCATGTAGCGAATTTCTCCAAATTTGAAACATGGCATTTTTGGTTTTGAGCATTCTACCGTGGCATATTTCGCTACACTGTGTAGCGAATTATTTGCACACATAATTTGCTACACAGTGTAGCGAAATATGTCCCGTAGCATTTTGATAAAATTTATTGTTTGCGTGGTAGCCTGATAATTTTTTTTTGATAACAATGACTGTTTCTCCCATTCATCACTTTATTTTCTCTCCTTCATCTTTTTTTTTTTTTTTTTACCAATTCAATTTAGGGGGAAAAAAGAGAGAATGATATATAGAAAGTGGGTTAAAAGGTAGAAATGATGTAATGAAAATGAGATCCAAATAATATTGTTGGGCTTTTATTGCTAAAAGTTGTCAGTCCAAAAACACTTAGGATGTTAGGTGGACATATATGAAATCAACATTGTACAACCCTCTCATTTTCCTATGAAAAGAAGATGCAACGCATAAATATAGAAAGGGAATATTGTTTCTACTATTATATCATAAGATAAATTATTTCTTGTAATATTTTAAAAAATAAATAGAATCTAATAAGGAGAAGAAGAAAAAAAAAGTGATTTTTTTTTATGTATTACATGAGATATAAATTATCTCATGTAAAATAGAAATTTGAAAAATGAGGTACAACAGTACGGTTATTGTATTGATAATGATTTCCAGTGTCTCATTTTTTAGGCTTTGCCTTTGCACAATTATTTTTTCTTAATAGCAAACCATTAGGCTTAAGTTGTATGTAATCAAACACTAGTAGAATTGGGCCTGTAATGCTAAAATTAGGTCTTTAATGTCAAGCCATTGTGATTATGATTATAAATACAAGATCATGGGCTTGGGCCTATATATTAAGCAATAAAAATTTAAGTGGAGTTAGACACATTCTTGCATCCTTCTAACATAAGAATAATTTAGATAGGAGAAAGATCCGTTTACAAACTTATCAATTACATTATGTTTGACCGGTAATACTCTACTCAAGAGTGTATTCAGTGGCGGAGCCGGACTCCAATTTAAGCCCGGGCCAAAAAATTATATGTGTATTTGTTTTTCTTAATTTTAGTTAGTTTATATAATAATATATTTAAATTTTATTACATACAGAGTATCTGAGCAGACAATATCAATAAGAATTATGATTTTTTAAATATTTTTTAATTTTACTAAATATGTTTTATTTTTTTATACAAGTGAAAATAACCTATTACAACTTACCCAAATCTCTTACCAAAAACATTTTAAGTTTTAGATAGGGCCAATTATAAATTGTAGCCCAGGTCAAATTATAAATTTAACCCGGGTCAAATTATAATTACTTATATAATTATATATAATAAATATAATTTGTTAAAATTTAGCCCGGGCCAAGGTCACACCCGGGATGTAAGTGGCTCCGTCACTGAGTGTATTACCGATCAGACATAGTGTAGTTTGTAAGAGTTTAGAAATAAAAAGTTTGTAAATATAACTTTTTCCATTTAAATATCAACGAATACGATTAAGTAGTTTTTTTTTTTTTTCAAAGTATTATACCCAAGACTTGAATCTTTATCCTTACTTGATACCATTATACGCTTATCATGTGTTTGACCTTTGTGAGTAATATTCTATTAGCTATTTTTTTATGAGAAAAATTAACTGAAATTTGAAATGCTTAAAATGTTCTATATTTTAATAACTGGAGTGATTTAAAAAATAAAATGAGATAAATGATCCCTACACCCATATATATAATGGAATGAATATACAAGATCATGTAGCTTTATATTACCAGTTAAAAAATTGAAACAACAAAAATTTTCTCTTCAAAACAATCCCTTGTAGTTGCATCTCAAAGCGTCAATAATATATTCATGCCAGATACATGCATACTGAACCTTATTGTTTGGGACAAAGAAAGTTCGTGGGGACAAAGGGGAAAAGCACAATGGATTCCAGCGCAATAAGTTGCTTTGACTTTGTTGTTCCTTTATTGTTTGGGTTTTATTAATCTCACGTTAAAGTAGATAAGTTATCTCATGTCATAGAGATAAACATGTGGATTCCTCCACCTGAAAAAAAAAAAAAAAGGTGGCACAATTATCGAAGGGTGTAAGAGAGAAATTTACCACATATAACATAAGATTAGTTATTCCCTTATGGTTTATATATAAAACTTTCAATTCAATGGGATTCGTACAGTAGTGAGGTTGTGAGGTGTTTAAGTAGTTTGTAACTTTGTATTAGGTTATGTGTTTAATTTTTATTATTATATTCAAATATATATATATATGGGGACAGGTTATATTTACAAATTTTTTTGTTTACAAACTACACTATGTTCTCCCGGGAGAACATAGTGTAATTTGTAACAAAAATTCAAAAAAGTTTGTAAACGGATCCTTCCCCTATATATATATATATATATATATATATATATATATATATATATATATATATATATATATATATATATATATATGGTAAAGTGTGTATTATTTTAAAGGATGTAAAATTGTGTCATTTTAAGAGAGAGAAAGAGATAGATAAAGGAGGAAAGAGAGTTGACAAAAAAATAAAGGTGTGGGTCCCACCTCTTTGTGAGGGTGAAAGGATATAAGTTGTGTCATTTAAAAGGATAAATATTTTTCCCATATATATATGGTTATGATTATTATATTTTTGGTAAATTGGTTATGATTATTTTACATTGTTATAAGTTATACTATTAACTATTAATCTTGGCTGTTAATCCTATTTATATTTAATAGTTCTGATTTACTACATATATGAGCCGTTAGATGCAAGCAAATTAATGATCAAGATTTGGTATAAGATTTCTTATTCTTACACCGATTTAATTATATATATATATATATGTGTGTGTGTGTGTGTGTGTGTGTGTGTGTGTGTGTGGAAGATTATATTTACAATTTTTTTATAAACTACACTAAGTATGACCGATCATACTTAGTGTAATTTATAAAAAAAGATTTATAAACGGATTTTTTTCATATATATATATATATATATATATATATATATATATATATATATATATATATATATATATATATATATAACTTGAGGTAGGATCATTTGCCTCCGGTTTCAAATTAAAAAACTTGACATCAAAATATAATTGTATATTGACAGAAATTAACAGTAAGGTTTTGATGTCAAACTTTTTAATTTAATACCGGTGTCAAAGGATCGTATCTCATAAAACTTTTAACCCTATAATCTTTTCTTAATATTGTCTCCTTTTTTCTTTTCTTTTTTGATAAACTATTGTCTCCTTTTCTATATACATAAAGCTTCTCTATAGAAATTATGAATTCAATTATATAGAGTTTATAATAAACAATGTCAACCGTAAGCTTTTGAACATGTTTATATTGATATTGAATTAAAATCAAATTCAAAATTATTTTAGATTAATTTACCGATAACAAGAAACTTAATGATTTGAAAGAGTGATATAGACTAGAGTTATGTGAAGTAAATGAATTTCTTGTTATTATGTAGTTAAAGTTTTAATGAATTAAAATCAGTTCCCCCGGTACAGTCATGGGAACATCCCAGCTGATTCCCTCTCATGAAAAAAAAAAAAAAAGGGGAAAAAAATACATTTAATATTAAATTAAATTAAAAATTAAAAAGAAATTTTACAGACGAGAAATTATGTTTTTTTTTTTTTAACTTTCCATACTCCACCAGTAATTTTTTACAACTATTTTTTCAATTGATATAAAAAATATAATAGTTTTGACACATTTATACTCAATAATAATGTGTTTTTTAAAGGAAAAACATCTTTTAATTAAAAAACATGTTTAAATTTTTTATAATAATAAGAATTGTTTTTAGAAAAAAGTATAAATCCAAAAAAAATTATTGCTTGTCCCTTTAGTGAGGAAGAATAAATTTAAGAAAAAAAAAAAAACCTAATACAACATTTTTGTTTCCGTAGGCCCTTTTATAATACTCTACCAGGAATTCAAGTCGCGATATCTAAATAAAGTTGGTAAGAGAACAACTTTCAATTTAGAGTACAACTGTATTAAGAGAGTAAGGACCACCATTAAGTAGAAACTCAATCCAATGGAAAAAGCATCTAACATGGTTAGATACTAACTTATGATGGTCCATCATGATAATTAACAAAGAAAACATTTCTGTATAATAGTCAAACATGCACTGCACTAGCCCATTAAGACAGCAGAAAAATAAAACATGCAAGCGTGATGGAATTGCATGGTACCCTAACATAATCGGAACAAATCATATATATGTAAGCAAGTGAATGAACATAAATTATTACACATACCATATGACAATTTTTTTTTTCTTTTATTCCCTAACATGCACTGCACACACAATACAAAAATTCATTCCACATAAATTTCATATAATCGCTAATACTCTTATAAACATTTTAACGATTGCAAATTGTAGTTCTTGGCATTTATTGAACATGAAGTTCAAGGTGTTTCATTTTGGCCAAGTATTGCATCCTTTCTTTTTCCTTTTCTTGTATGTCTGTGTTTGAAAAAAGTCCGAACTATATATATATATATATATATATATATATATATATATATATATATATATACTAGGTATGATTCTTTGACACCGGTGTCAAATTTGTAATTTGACATTTCATCTGAGAACGGTTAGATAAAAAAAAATCAATGAATCTAATTTGTAAGCATGTGATACCATTGATCTTTATTGATCTAACGACTCTTAAATGAGGTGTCAAACTTCAAATTTGATACCGGTGTCAAACGATACTACCTCTATATATATTACTTTCAACTGTTTTTCACATTTTTTTTTTTTCCACTAAAGAATCTAGGAATAGATAGGTTGCTCTAATCCTCCGTTAGTGCCACGGAAGGATCACTTATAAGTATTTTAAGCCAACCCCTTTCCTTCCACTATTACAACTAGAAGCATCCCATAAATGTTGTAGTTTTACAGAGCCCAGACTAATTCTCAGGCTTAAGTTTTGAATTCTAACTTAATGTGGAAAGAATAACCAGCTTTGTCTAACTGAAAACTGGATTGAAATTGAGAAATGATACCTAATGACACGAGGTTCAAATTATTTTCATTCGGAGTCTCTTGGAAATTTAAAAATCTATACAAACAATGCATATTGGCCAATCAAGAAACATTTGAAAAGGGAAATTTCAATTAGTAAGGTGTAAAATAGAAAGTTGGTTTTCACACAAATTAACCAAACAGCTGAGAAAATGGTATTATATTTCTTCAAGATCTTATCTCCAAAATCAAGGAACTATATATAGCAAAAACTTGTAATTTTATAATGTAAAATCAATATATAATTACACAAGCTTATCCAGTTGCTGAAAACAAAGGTGAAATGAGGGAAATGAAGAAATCAACATGTATTATCATATTTCAACCAAAGTGTCTTTCCCAAAAAAGTCATTGGGGATGTGCATGTGTGTGTGCCAAGCAGATACTTCACTTCTATTAATTACTGAGCAATGTGCTCTCTTTGTATGTTCCTTTGTCTCCATTCTAGGGATTCTTATTTCGATCAGAGAAATAAGAGTAATAACTTTCCTCCGGATAGGGTTTGTTTCTGAATTAGTATATCAGTTACTTTGGGATTTACCATCTCCCATAGTCTATTCCAAATAAAGGCCAATCCAAACCTATTTTATTTAAGAAAGGAAAGTAAATGTCAGAAAAGTATATATCTAGGTGATTGTATCTATTAGGTCAAAATATAGGATCTTTACTAGGTGCCATAAACAAACCCAATTTAGCTCATACAAATCCAGAGTTTAATCTCTAAGAATTACACTATTATTCTACTAGGTGCCAATATTACACTAGATTAAACAAAACAATACTAGGGTGGGTTTCCACTCCAACTATATATATGAACATTTAATTTCTAGGCTTCCTAAGCTTATTTATGGCAACACAGAAGTGCATGCTTCACAATATATAGCAGCAATTCAAAATTGATAAAGTCTTCTTCATCAAATCTTTCACACAGATCTCTGATCTCTCTCGTATGAAGCTGATTTATTATAACCAAAAGCCACTTACTGAAGGTTATCCACTTCATGAAAAGCCCACTGGCTTTGCATGTCATAGGACATGGAGTTACAACTCTCTTCAAAGCTAGAAAATGAGATACTTTCTTCCAGGGTTCCTGAATTTTCATAATTTCCAATAGGGTTTGGATCCATGAGAGTAGTATTCCCATAATATTGAGTTGTTGAGGGATTAGTGGACAAATTAGGAAGAAATTGAGGACCCATGTTGGAATTCTCCATCTGGAACCAACATTGAAGATCTTGGGGGAAAGCAGTAGTAGGTTTTCCAAAGTATTTCTCATTAGGGTTTTCAGCTGCAGAGACATTGAGACAGCTCTGAGATGCTTGTTCCCTGAGATAAGCTAGTTGTGCTTGTAAATTTACAACCTAAAAAGAAAAAAAAAAGTGAATATATTATAGTCTACAATAGTACTAAATCAGCTAGGGTTTTGAGTTACAAACTAAGATTAATGCTTGTAACTCATCATGAGAGAGAGTAACAAACCTGTTGTTGGAGTGCAAAAATATGAGCAACACAACCATAAATTGGATCCTGAAGTCTAGCTTGAGCTTCATATGAGATTGTGACTGCAGCTTCACAACGGTCACTCACAGGAAGGTGTGCAAGGAGCTTTGAGACATTGCTTGCACCAAAGACCTTATGAATGGCAGAAAAATGGGTAGCACCCTGTTCATGGCAAAAGTAAGGTGCAAAAACACAACCTCTGACACATTTCCTTCTCAAGAATTTGCAGGCTCCACAAGGAGAACCAGAACCAGTCATCTTGGCCTTTTGGGGGTTTAAATTGTGTGGTCTTTAGGATTTTGGTTGTTTCTGGCTCTCTTATGCTTTGTGCAATTCATAATCATTTATCATCATCTTTATATACACCTCAGCAAGAGCAAGGGGGAGGCTTAGAATAAGGAATATTTAATTACATTAGGTCCCCTTAATGGCCTACAGTGTTCATTATTTTTCCCCAGATAAAACACTATCATCCCTCTCTACCAAATTTTTATTTGTCAGACAAATTAGATTCCATTCAACATCCTTATACGACAAAAGAGCTAGCATTAACCAAACCCATTTTGTTTGATGATTGAATCTATCTGCTCTTGTCTTTTCTTTTCTTAATAATATGTATTGGTTACCTTATATATATGTGATAGCCGCAAGTACATTTATTGAACTACTTATTTATGTATACTTTATACTTGACCGTGAGAGTATGGAAATGGAAGGAAACAGAACTGGCTTATTTAATAAATTTTTTTACTAGTTAAGAACTCAATTTTACAGCTTTACCGTTAGTAACTCATTTTTTATTTACTGTAGATGCTGATTTCTCTCTATAAAAACTTTTGATTGAAAATTGGAAAAAAGAAATTATTTCCATTATGAGGCAAATGAAGAATGCACAACTGTTACCCATTATTTCCATTATGAGGCAAATGAAGAATGCACAACTGTTACCCAACACAATTTTTTTCCTCAAGACGCTTCTTAATCATTTATATATCATATATATGTTTGGTTTAATTAGCAAAAAGATTTTATTATGAGGAGTGCTCTATTCTATACTGTGGTGGGGGAGTATCCTTTTAAACAACGCACCAACCTATATATATTATATGATTTCGAAGTTATTCAATCTTAATTGCTACTCTTAGGAAATTATTTTTATGAGCATAATCTTAAATGCTCCCTCTCATTGTTAAGTCATGCAACAACATCGACTGGGAAGGGCATGACAAATTTAGTTAAGCTAAAAGGGACCCCAATATATATATCATAACATATTGAAGGTCAATTCAATTAATAAAATTGAGTCATACTTGTAGCTAGAACAACCCCGAGAAAAAACAACAAATAATTAAGTTTAATATATTACACAATTAAGGGTCCCCCAAACTCTCCATATTGTTCACGGAAAAAGATAAAAACGTGTCTATAAATATTTCTTTGAAATCAAAACTTGGGCTTATGTCCCTCGCATTACAGTTCTATTTCATAATTTATCACATCGTCTCACTTGTTTTAAAACCCGGATCGGATTGGTTGACTTGGGTTTTGGTAATCCGGTGGCTTCACCAGTTCGAACTGACTATTGGATCGATCATGCAGTTGAACCGGTATCAACTCAGTGAATCGGTCATGACCCGCGATTCAACCGGTATTAACTGATATCGGATTTCACACTTGAACCGGTTTTTCAAAATTTGTATAAGATGAATTTAAATTTTGCAGCATCAAGAACTCAAACCCATGTGGGGTTGACGGAAGTTGCAACACCTACCACTACGCTAGAGTCACTTACTTATCATAATGCATATTTTAATATATTTATTATATAATTTAATTAAATTCAGTTTCACCTATTGAACCAGCGACTTACCGATTAAATCACTGACCCATTAACCCAATACATCAATCGAGTCGATGACCTAACCGAGTTTTAAACACTGCTTATTAACCTAATTAGGCTTAGTTTATTGTTGGCGGCACAAATTATTATGGTAATTGTACTGGCAGAAAGAGCATAGTGAATTAGGGTTAGAGCTTTATGATTATATATGCCATTTGAGTTCAATAAAAGTATTAACAAATAATTATCCTGGCCGACACTATAAAAGTTCAATAATCTGGGGACACTTTTGCCTCTTCAAGGAGCTCTCTAACACATTAGTGGGGAATGGTGTTTTCAATGAACAGACACTGATTATGGTTGTTAATAAGATTGATTAGAAATTAAATATGTGACAAATTAATGATCAACCTGGTGGATTCTTGTTATGGGAATAATTGTCCTGTAAGTACAGGTAATCAAAATGTAAAGCAGGCCAAAAAAAAATAAAAAGAGGAAGACACAAAAAAAAAAGCAGATTCCAAAAAATGAATGAAACAAACGATAGTGACACTTGTTTAGATCATATGGAAGCTAATTAAAAGAGAGAGGGAGGGGTAAGGATATGTGATTTGTTTTCCCTTTCCACAGTTGAAATTGTTTAAGCCTTGGAGGTCATGGTTTGTCGAGCAATACCGTATAATTAATTAATAATCATTATCAAATACTGCACATACTCATTCAAAACTTTCCATCACTTTCTTGTGTCCGGTATACGCACCAACATGTAGACCCATCCAAATGTGCAATGGGCCCCACATTCAATACTAGCTAATAATGACATTCTAACAAGAAGCCACAAAATTAAAATAAAATTAATAGAGATAAATGTTGAGAAACACGGCACTTGAGAGATAATTGAGATGAAATGAGAAATAAAAAATTAAAATTTAGTGAAAGATATAATGTGCATGTAACTATCTAGATCACTAAGCTAACTAATTATACCATTCTAACTATGATAATGGTAATTATTTATTTTAGTGAGAAGGGAGTTGGTCAAATAAATTGTACCCTTTTTTACTAATACGTTCAATATAAAATTATCTTTGAAGCTTTCTATAAAGTCATTTACAATATTTGACATGCATGTTATCTATCAAAGCCTTTTTATAACAAAATAAATTTCAATATATATAAAGTAAAGATTAACCAAATTAATTGTTGAAACTTTACACTCAAAGTGCTCTTGCTTGATCATTGACACTTTAGTATAAAATATTAGACTTTAAATATCATCATTACAATCCACACTTAAAATTTATACTAGTATGAATGGAGCTATTAGCTCATTCATGGTTCTAGTATATTCTTTTTGAATAAAAACTCTTGATGAAAAAAGAAAGAAGTTGAGAGACTGATTGTTCTAGGACTTTTAACCCTGCATATACCTCAATGAAAGCCATTATCATCCTCAAATTAAGACGAATAATGGTTGTGTCATCCATATACTTGCTTGCCACTTACGCATGACGGCATAAGAGTGAAGAGTGTTGGAGACAGCAGGCATATGATGAACACCAACATGCCCCGTTTTATTGTTAAATTAAATTGTAATTAATTATCCCCATTCGTCATCAATCAAGGTGGGGTTCAACTAATTATCTATTACAAGAATGAGGATTGTGGTATATACATTTGTCTAAACATGAGACATTTGTATAAAGTTTGAACAAGCTTGTTTAAATAAAATTAAGGACCATATGTATTGTCTAGCTAGGTACTTCTAAATGTTATTATGTATTTATCTTTTCATTTCATATTTTATATACCTAATCTTTTTCTTATTCGATTTTTCAATGCACATCTTTATCATAACATTGTGTTTGTTTGCTCTGGATTTTGTGGTCTTCCCATTTGAAGACATGTGAATTCAAAATGATTGACTCAACACAGCACTTTCCAACAGATTTTTCTTCTTCTTCATCTGCTCCAGGTCACATATGAACTAAAGTGGGATCGCCACAAAACTCATTCATTTGAATATTAAGTGATTCCTGAAACAACTTTTTTATTCATGTTGTATAATTTAGTTAAGTGATAATTTATTAGTTCATTATGGAGATAAACAAACAACCCGAAATAAGGGAGAAAGAGAAAAAGACCACGAGACTGATAAAATAAATTGCTTTACATCCATTGCACGAAAGTTAATTGTTAATGACTCATCTTAACATGCAATTATAAAGAGGAGATTTTAGAATATAATTTTCTACTTCTACGTGTACGAGTTTGTCGGTGTTGTCTGACACAAGATATAAAAATAAAAATAAATTATAAATAGATTATCTAAATTAATGTGAAAAGATTTATAACTTGAGAAATGTCTCACTTATATACACATACGCGTATTTTTTTAGTTGGTACATAATGCCCCACCAATACCATCATATTTTTCTTATTCATACAAAGTGCAGTGCATGTTCTACAAAAAATTGTACGGGTGTTTGCATATTTTGAGTGTATGTGTAAAGCTCAAGCCTAATTCGTTATTTTCTATTCTGGAAGTAACAAGAAAGGAATAAAATGGATACACTTTACAGGAGAAAATGTTCACCAACCAATGTTCTTGGAAGAAGAGTCCGTTTACTATAGTAATTAGTATCCATAAACAGATCCGTTTCTTCTTGGCATCCAATCATTCTTTCCCCCTTCTTTAGATATGAAATTGTTTATTTATACTCAGTTGTTAACAAGCCATCTAGCATGTTCTCTCTTCTTTGTTCATCAGCACTTCTGCACATAAGAAACCATAATTTGTAAAAGAGGAGCCATGTAACAACGATTAAGGAATCATTCTATTCACGCTTACCTTGTTTTCTTTTTCAGTTGTTTAATTTTCGGTGTTATATATGTATTAGTAGGGATGTGCAAAATAACCAAAAAAGTGGGTCGAACCATGAACCGAACCGCTCCATAAAATAACCGATTTTAAAAAACTAGTTCATGAACCGAACCGGTTTTTAAAGAACTCGTTCATGAACCGAACCGGTTTTTAGAACCGGTTTAAGAACCGAACCGATTTTTAGAACTGATTTAAGAACCAAACCGTTTCCGAACCGAACCGAACCATTGTCAAACCAAACCAAATTAATTTTGATAACTTTATTTTTTAAATTTTTAAATTTTTTTCTTTTCAAAAGAGGGTCGACCCGAACCGATTCCGAACCGAACCGAACCACTTTCGAACCGAACTGAACCACTTTCGAACCAAACCACTTTTGGACTGAGCCGAACCACTTTCGAACCGAACCATTTAAACCAATTCGGTTCGGTTTTTCAAAAAATCCGATTCGGTTCGACCCATGCACATCCATATGTATTAGTAGCACCTACTCTCAATAATTGTAAACAAATTTCATTCGGCCATGCGATTCTTTTATACCCGTGTAAATTATATTTTCCATTTTGGTTATTTTACTTGTGTCTAATGGCTCTAATATTTTAAGGGAATAACATCTGTCATTTTAAATGATATAAGCTTATATCATTTTAGATCCTAACCGTTGATTTCCGTCTATCAACGGTTATAATTTATTGGGTCAAACTTAATGGGCCAAATTTATTATTAATTAATTAATAATTTTGATCCAATAAATTATAACCGTTGATGGACGGAAATCAACGGTTAGGATCTAAAATGATATAAGCTTATATCCTTTAAAAGGATATATGTTTTTCCCATATTTTAATTATGAATGTAAGACTTCTTAATTTTATATTTGTGTGAGAATAACTTGTCCCACTTTTGTAATTCCTCTACCATTTGTTTAAGAAAGTCTTTTACTAGTAATATACAAAAACAAACAACCTCTCTTAATTGGCATTCTATCTAATTCAAAAAACAATTATCCACCCTTAATAAAATTTATTAATTTAAAAATGAAATAAATTATGACATTTCAATATCGATGTCTTAGTCTTATAAAAAACTTCCTTGAATTAACTTTCACTCAAAATATTTAGACCGTTGATTATGAGTGTTTTGCTCCAAATAATTCATGTGAGAACAAAAGATAAGCAGTAGCCGTTTACCGAAAGAAAGATAAGCAGTAGCCGTTTATGTGTTTACTCCATATAATTTAGTATTCCTCCGGGTTGCGGTGCAATGTCTAATAGGACAGACTACACCTAATTTCTTATTAAATAATTAAATAAATGTAAGGAGAACCCCATCCCCACTTTGTTCATATCTTCGTACATAACGAATATTTTGTTAATGATAAATATTAAGAGTTTAATTTTATTTGTAGTACTTATACAATATTTATTTTATTATTATTTGTTGTAAGAAGAAATTTAATTAAGAGGAAGATACAGTAATAGTTATAAGATGTCTATAAAAATATTGATGGCAACAAGAATCGAATCTAATACTTATCACTTACAATATTTAACTAAATATTAAAAAAAACAATACCATTCGTGCAAACAAATTAAACTCTAAATTAATATTATAAGGCTCTACTGTATGTATTGACCGTTTCGTTTCTAGGCTCCTCACATTCATCAAACTCCGCACGAGTGGTACTATTCTTTAATGTTTTCACGCGTGTTGGGGCCCACACCAGCCCGTATCCACGATACTATCAATCCTATAGTGTTTCGTGCGGTACTAAATTATACATATACTCTGTATATGCTCCTGGAGATTAAAAAAAACGATCATATGCGCCTATTTGGATAAATAAAACAAATCGTATCAGAATTCATAAAGTAGAATAGTCGCAAAACGATAAAACAAGGGTCACGCTCTAATTCTGCAACACAAACTAAACTAAATATGTCCAAACTAACAACTTATATATATTTAAGGTTCGTAAAGAAGCATCCAACGTTTTCTCAGTCTTGTTTCTAAATAAATAATTTTCAACTCTGAAAAAAGAATATATATATTTTTTGATATTTTTGAAAATCATAGAGAAAATGAGCTATATGATTTTTATTTGCGATGGATTTACAGTTATCCATTACATAATATGTTATTCAGCCCATGCTAATTTTAAAAGCAAGATTTCTTAGTAAACCCATCAATGTACATGGAGATGTACCTTGGTTTTGAATTCATGTATCATACCTATAAAAATCAAAGAAGTTTAAATTACTCAAACGACTATATTCTGCAAATGATCGAAATTAAATCTCAAGTTATTAATCATTAAATTAAGATGGAAAAACCATAATAATACCCCAGCTGCTATATAACTTATAATGTGTTGTATGTTGATTCTATTGAATTGGTTTTGTAAGGAAGTGAAATTACACAGTGTATTCTTTTTTTTTTTTTTTGGTACAGACACAGTGTATTCTTAATTTCTTATAAGTTACAATTATTTATATTAAAAAAATCTCACAACTAAACTTAAATGAATTTGATGCCACGATCATTATTTATATAATAAAATAAAATAAAAATAATGCTTATTTGTATAAATTTAAAGGGGAGGCCACTCTAACTCCTCATTTACTTTACTACTGATTTTATTTGTTTTTAACGATTTTAATTAATCAGTTATGTGAGTCATAAGATAAAAATAAACAATTGATGTTAAGTATAAAATTTATTATTCTCACCCTTATTATTTTGTGAAATTTTTGGACGCAACAATTAAAACTTAGGTTTATCCCTGAACCAAAAAGTATCAGATCTGAAGTCAAGGTCCATCTCGCAGAAGCTACATGCGCAGCTACGTCTACGTGAATTACAAGATATTCATTAATTCAATCATGATTCATGTTGTCTTAGCCACAAGTTATGAAAATTGGTGTCTGGTCTGGTATGCAGCTTGCAGAGGGGGGAGATCAGAAGGGCATGGATGGTGTTGGATGAATCTGACATTTGTCTTCGCAAGAACAGTCAAATTAAACCGACACCAAGTGTTCAATATGGGGCCACTTCACGTGTATGGATGATTGATTGCCATGTATCTAGGGTTAGGATGTTACTCTTATCCTCCTCAATCTAGAAAAAAGACTATATTAAATTATTAATAACTTCCAGATGTATTACTTTTTTATTTTTTGACGGTATATATATTTTTTATTGTGCATAGCACTATAAATTAATTAATTGATATTCTTTTGTATTATTGAATTTATATATTCGTAGATTAACTACTAAATATGCAACATGGTTCATGCAACTTTTTTTAAATTGTTATTATAAATAAAATTTTAACTCAAAAAGCTTAAATTATCGGATAGGGTTATTATATAATAGTTTTATATTTTTCTATCACGTCCTTTACATAAGAGTCCATTGAACTTGAAGAGTAATGATACAGTAGACTTAGCATATCTATGTTAAGAAATTTCATAATATTTAATTATTTTTATTAATAAAATTAGAGTGATGAGTATTGAACTCATGATCATATAATCACGGCTCTGATATCATATAAATAATTATTTTAACTCAAAAACTTAAAACTACTACATTAATAATTTTATATTCTCTAACAATTATAAAGTAATTAGTCCGGGATTTGATTTTCTCATGTTGCATGAGAATTCAATTCTCATGTTGTGACTCAACTAGTGGTGGGCCCCACATTTATTAAAAAAGAAAAAAAAAAGTAAAGTTTTGTACGTAAATCGAAAGGTCACAACATGAGAATTGAATTCTCATGCAACATGAGGAAATATTTTCCCAATTAGTCCATACATAAAGAAGGGATAGGTTATTCTACCTACCATTTTTTCTGCCCACCCGTCTAAAATACCGTTAAATCAGAATCTCAAGAGGATAGCGAAAGATAAAGATCAGTTAAGATTTTGGTTGATCTAACGGTATTTTAGAGTGGTAGACAAAGATAGGCAGAAAAAAATAATAGGTTGAATAATGTATCCCTATAAAGAATAATGTATAATGATGCAATCCAAAAGCAAACTCCTTCTAGATGTTAAATCAAAAGGATGCAATTTGAGATCTGAATACCGACTACAAAAGAACATGATGTTGCTTAATGATTGAGACACATATGCAGAAAGCTTCATTTTCAAGAGGATATACAATGTAGCTAGTTTTCAGTACTTTTAAACACACTAGTTTATTCACAAGTGACTTTCATATTTTAAAATTGCATCAAATGTTGTTTGAACAGGGGGCAGTTGTTCGAAACTGAGCCATGATATAGGGACTGGTTTAATCTATTAATTCAAATAAATTAAAAGAGCAACGAGAGCTGGCTTGGTTGTCATTTTAATTTCCAAGGTTTAACAATAACGGGGAGCTCGTGACAGAGATGGGGTTTGTCTTTGTTGGGATTGTGATTTTGCTTGTAAAGGACGGTTAAGAGATATTTCCTTGACCAGGACTAATAATCACAGGTAGAGACAACCTGGAAAAGCTTAAAGATATAGTTCAAGGCTCTAGTTAAACAAATTTGGAAGAGAATTTGACTGAAATGACTCACATATTATTAATTATGCGTATGTGAATGAGGAAGGGTTGGTCCTACAAAATTTGTCCCTGTATCTACGTGATAGAAACACAAAGTCTAAGAATATAACTATACTTTCCCTCAGTTTAGGCTTTAATTGTTTCGAATTAGTTACACCCACATTAATTTTCGTTTTGGTATTGACTTGAATCTTGGCATATTGCAAGGCACACCCCGATGTATACAAATAATTTCTCCCAGAACAATAGTAAGTATCTCTATAACTTTTTTTTTTTTTTGGAAAATTGTATCTCTATAACTTAAATGTTGAGGGGTTTAGGGAATTTGAATAAAGTTATAGGTTTAAATTTCAGTGCCACTATCATATTAAAAAAAAAAAAAAGGAGAAATGATTTCTATAGTTGTGACAGAAATTATTTCTTTCTACACATCCTTCGATTTTCGTGCCAACAAGACCCACATAATTTTTTTTAACATATGGGTCCCACATGTTTTTTGTCTCTATAACATGAGAATTCAATTCTCATGTTGAATGAGAAATATAAAATCCATTTATATATATATAATAGTTGTCTTATGTCACATAAGATAATTATCTTATGTTGCACACTCATGGAAGCTTGTGCCCATATTTTTTTTCTTTTTTTTTAATTATGGCCCCACAAATTTGTTTCACTCACTTAAGATACCTATCTTATGTAACATATGATTAATAACTCCCTAAATATATAGATAGAAGGATCCGTTTACCGAATTTTTTTATAAATTTTTCAAATTACACTATCTACTCTATAAAGTACATAGTGTAATTTGTAAACCAAAAGTGTGCAAATATAACTCTTTCTCATATATATATATATATATATATATATATATATATATATATATATATATGTATAATGTTATTATACCTACTTTTTTCTGCATATATAATGTTATTATACCTATTTTTTTCTGTCTACCACTCTAAAGACCATTAGATCACAATCTTAATTAATGCATTTATCTTTCTCTCTCCTCTTTATATTCTGATCTAATGATCTTTTAGAATGATAGGTAAAAGTAGTCACACAAAAACTAATAGCATAACTTATCTTTTATATATATATATATATATATATATATATATATATATATATATATATATATATATATATATATAAGGGCAATATTTTTCTCATATTACATGAGATAGCATTGTATACATAATTAGATGAGTCCCATAATTAAAAAAAATATATTGAAATGTTGACTCAAATTTTGATATGTGTATAACATGCCATAACATTTCTTATGTAAGATGAGGAAAAACATTTCCCTTATATTAAAACTCGAAGACATTGTTCCTTTATTAAGAAATGAAAGTGGAAAATGTCCCGTCAATTTAAGTCCCTACTCACAATTTGCCTTTGTCTCGTCTCACCTCTTAATTGGTTTTGGCCGTCTACCTGACCCATGTAATGTCTTTCCGATGCTTTCGAAACATGGATATAGACTAAGGAGTGTAAGGACAAGTGGGGCCCACGGCAGGGGAGAGTGGGCACTTTGAATACGTATTCATGTTCTCTGTTTTATAGACATTTCATATACTCTTAATTTTATTTTATATCTTATTTTATTTTTAATATTTATATTAATATATAGAGTAAATTTTTATGATATATTAACATATTTTAAATTTTAATTTATTTAAATATGAATAGATAATTATTATCTCTTCAGTCTTCACGATTCTTAATTTATTGTTGTTAGTTTTGAACGACTTTTTAACTATTTCAGTGTCAATATTTTTTTTTTTAAAATACCACCTTAATACATTATAACGTTATTGGGAGGTTGCGCATTTAAGTCACTTATAAAGTTGATGTGCGTTTAACATTGATCAAATTAGTTGTTGTCAAGTGGTATAATCTTGAATAGCCACGGTTATTTTGCCACAGTTTAAGATTGGCTAAAGCAATGATGCGCCCACCTCATGCCTGATTAGTCAATCCCAACTCTTTTGAATAAATATTAACCACGATTAAACCATACTAAACACACATCCTTTTGGTACGCATTCTACTACATTAGTTTGGTAATTCTTTTCAGTTTTGATTTGTTTTGGTGTTTTTAAACAGATTGAATTATAATGGTCAAAAGGTCCTTTTGAACATTTACTTCGAGTTTAGAATTTTAAAAGTTGAAACGAAAGATTTAGGTGAAGTCACAAAATCATATGAAAACTTTATATTCTAATATTTAAAAATTTATATTAGCTTAGTTATTTGTGATATATATTATTTATTGTTTCTCTATTTATCGTAGATGAAGTTATTTCGTGTTATTCCAAAATGACATCATTTTTTATTGAAAAAAAATTATAATAATAAAAATTAATATAGCATCAAAATAAATTTAAACTATAAAAATATTTTTCTCTTAATCTCACAATGACATCATTTTGAAGTCACATAAGATAAATTATCTAGTATCTCCAATATTGAAGAAAAAAGCATTAAATTCATATGTGTGTGTGTAAACTTTCTCAAGTTGCAAGCATTTCAACACTAACAAAAAATCACAGGTCCCGTGAAAGTTTTGAAAAGGGGAAAAAAAAAATTACGGTGAAGTCTTTTGTCTCAGTAGGAATGGATGGAATTCTTCAATAACACGAGAATTTCAATCCATAATATATATATATATATATATATATATATATATAGATAGATATAGATTTGATTTTTTTTATGTTATAGGGAATAAAATTACCTCTTATACATGCATAAAAATATGTGGTGCCAAGATAAGATAATATGTTGATAAGAGAAAAAAAAAAAATATGGACCTCAAATTCTTTCATATGTATATAGAATATAAAATTATCTGGTACAACATGAGAAACATTAATTCAATATATATATATAGTTGAGAAACTCATTTATAGTTATTTATCGTTGTTAAAGGGATCGTTTCTATTAAAATGGAGTAACATTTAACACAATTTTATCTTTCAAGGGACATGTAATTTTTAAAATAAAAAATAGTAGTGCAATTTAATTGTCATTTTAGAAAGACAATTATAATTTATTCTGATACATGAAAAATATATATATTAATATTTAAATACATAATTTTGTATTATATTATTTTAATGACTAATGTTAAATTAACATTCAATCTCTCTTTTAATTTTTTGAATTATGTCATTTTTAAACATATACTTGCAATTATTTTAATATGATTTCATATTCAATATTATTATTATTTTTATCATCATACATTTGTCTTTTTTAATGAGTTGAAGAAAGATATTTCATGTACTCTAAAAAATAAAAAATAAAAAAATCAACAACTAACCAATGAAAGTTTTTGAATTCAAGTCACGAAACAATTACCAAAAAAAAGTCACGAAACCGAGAAGGGATTATTTAAGTTGAGGCCGGATCCGGAACCCCACTCGTTAGATCAAGTCTCGAATATTACAACATCAACAAACCTATTTAAGTTTTGCTATTGGTTAAGGCTCACAGTTACCCAGATTAGCCCAGCCCAAGCAATCTGCGTTTAAAAGAAAACATGGACCAAGCAGCCCATCAAGTATTATAATATTATAGTTTAGCTCAAATAGATGAAAAGTTTCTCAGAATTCAACAATCATTTTGAGCCAATTCAAAAGCGTCCACGAAATGTTTTGAATTTGAGCTGGTGCTACTCTGTTATTTATAAGTGTATCACTTTAAAAATTTGTTACAACTTGTGAAATGTCATGATTTTAAAACGGGATAGCTTTCTCTTCAATTTTGAAACTTTGAAAAAAATTTATGTATATACATATTTTCATATTATATGAGATAATTTTGTCTCATTCATATACAAAAAGTGAGTGAGGGGAGAATATGAGACTCATCTTTCAATTCTTTTTCTTAGTGAGTGTTACCTATTTTTTATGTGTTGCATAAGATAATTTATTTCATATAAAATGATAAATATATTTTTCATATATATATATATGAGTTTTATAATTCTCATTTAACATGAGAATTAAATTTTTCCTACACACTCTTCGATTTTCATGCTGATATGGATCACACATATAATTTTTTCTAATACATAGGTCTCACATGCTTTTTATCTCTACAACATGAGATTTCAATTCTTATTCAACATAACATGAGAATTATAAAACCCTATATATATATATATATATATAAAGGAGATTAATTTTCTCCTGTTACATGAGAAAATTTTCTAATGCTACACACTCAATGCATAAGTGGGATCCACAAAAAGGTGAAAAGACAAAAAAATAAAAATGGGACCCATATTTTAATTGTGTGCATATGTAAAATGAAAAAAAAAATTAACCCATATATAAAAGCAATAAAAATGATTGTTCGGTAAAATTTAACGTATATTACTTTAACTATAGGGAATATCATTATTTTTTAATGTGTTACTTTAGTAACAAATTGAATAACGACATCTTTTTCTTGTTTTGTTTTTTTTTTTAAACACATCTTTTTCTTGCTCTATGACGAGAGAATTTATTGTGGGGCGGGACCACCATTTTTTAGGTGGTCCCTTAATGTAGATGGGAGTGTAAAATTGAAATAGAAGAAAAATAGCAGGAATAAAAAGGAAAGAAAAATTAATATTGTGAGAGAAAGTACTAAATTATCAAATCATCCTGAAACATACAAAATATTTCCCAACATGACCGCTTGAAAAGTTTCTCGCCTTGAGATAAAAGATTTAATAAAATCATTTAGAAAGCACTACAGGCACAATGAGAAGTCCCAGTCACGAGATGCTAATAGGTCAGGTATAGGTATAGCATAGGTTTAGCCGTTTTGCACTAAGTATCACAGTGAATTAAAAATCTATAATACTACGGTTGTAAGTACAACTCACATGTAGGAGTGTTTCACATTACTTAACATGTTTCCTAAAAAATAAAAAAAATATTATAATTATATATTTTCAAAATATATAATTTATAATTTAATTTTGAATTACTATGTACCAATGCTCGGTACACGATAGCATAGAAAATGCTCTCCGCAGTGAAATGTCCTTCGTTTTCGCTTTTCAGTGCGAAGCTTTGCAATCTTGAACATGTATTTTTTATGCCACCACAGAGCAATTTTAAACTTTTATGGGTAATGCCCACTAAAAACTCGAGAAATTATCGCTATTTTACCTGGGGCAATGCCATGACATGACATCCACTTACCCACACCAAGGGCTGCCAAGATACTACAGATACAGCCAAATTTTTTGTGGGCATACCTTTCCAAGTAAAAAACAAAATGGCACATCAGGCATATAAATTTGTCTCATTGCCATGCATGGCAAAAGAATACAATAATAATAGAAAAAAAATTACTCTCATATTATATAAGATAAGTTTCTCTCTTACACACCCTTTGATAATTATGTCATTTTTTTCTTTCTTTTTTCTTCTTTTTTTAGGTGGTAAAATTCACAAATTTATCTCTACGACATGAAATAACTTATCTCCTCTAACATGAGATTAATAAAACCCATAGTAATAATGGTTGAATTCCCTTGTTAATTACCAACAAATAGGTTACACCTTCAGCACTTTAATAAACAATTACATATAACTGAATATTTTATGGGTTTAAAATTTGCGGCACGATATATTTATCATAAAAAATATTTATCATCTTTACAACCAATTTAATTATAGTTGATTTTCGTCAATTTAATCTAACAGTTCTAATTTATTTAGTTTTTTAAAATTAATAATAATTAATAAGTACAAACCAATAATTTTCAATAAATTATAATCATTACATATATAAACGAGCATAACTTAATTTTCAACAATTTATATCAAATCTTATCATTAATTGCATCTAATGGCTCAAATATTTGATAAACAAAATTATTAGATATAAATAGAATCAATGATCAATGTTGAGAGTATAACTTATATCCATATAAAATGATATATATATATATATATATATATATATATATATGATAAAATTATTTCTGCAACCGCTTTACGTAGTGTATGGTTATGATTTCTCATATTTAATACTTTCAAGTATATATACCATAAGTATTTAATTGCTGGACGTACAGCAGATGCGGAAATGTAAATTCCATATATATATATAAGGAGAGATATTCTCACTACCAAAATTTCTCACTACCAACTTATTACCCATCTAATCACCATTAGATTAATATTTTCTCTCTCTTCAAATTTTTTTTAATATTCTCTTTTTGATCCAATAATGATGTGATAGGTAGTAAGTTAATAGTAAGAATTTTTGGTAGTTTGAATATCCCTACTATATATATATATATAATCTGATTTCACCGAGACATAGACGAACTCTTCTTTTGTTTTGTGATTGATACTATGATTTGACCGAGACTGGATAACAATGGACAAAGCAATTCTTAAAAAAAAAAAAAAATGAATAAATAAAAAATAGTGACTATCAATTATCATCCGTGAATGGCGTGGGGGGCTTCCACAATAAGTAAAAGTAAAAAAGGCATGTTTACATAAAAAGGAGACAAAATTTTCGAATCTTCTCAATGGCAAAATTAAAAAGTGCACCATAAAAATGAGTGAAATACCGTATGCGCGGCATTAGCGATAGGTGTTTGGTAGATGAATTTTTTTTTTTAATTCAAGAAATAATGATTATTAGAATATAGCGGGAAATATATTTAGTGTGTAGCATGAAATATATTTAGTTTGAAATGTTAGTAAAAGATATTTGGAATGTTAAATTTTTTTCGGGAATTTATGATTTACTTTACTAAGTGTGTATTTTGTTAGTTGTGAAATATCAGTGCGAATGTGAGATTATTTTACGAAAATAACCCCACTTTAAATTGTACTAATCTGTTTACTATTTTTATGAAGGTTAATCTTGTATATAAATTCACACTTCATTTTCCAGTTTCCCGAACAACAAAATATTTCATCCAATTTATGGCATTTCACTTTTGGATACGGTACAACAAATTGCACATAACATGATTTTCCCGGAAACTTTTGGTGTTTGGAATTTTTTCTTTTTTACTTTACCAAACATGGATTTGGTATTTATCTAAACATGGGGAACCACAAAAAAAACCGTTAACAAATGCCTCCTAAAAGACATGTTTACCACTATTTTTGAAGGAAGAATATTTTTTCGTGTCGTCGGAGAGTTATTTTTTTATTAGTGACCCTTCGATTTTCATGCAATAATATTTTTTATTTTTTTATTTTTTAATAGATGTGAGCTCACATAAGATGTGTCTATAACATGAAAAAAATTTCTCTTCCATCATGAGAATATCGAAACTCATTTTTGAGAAAAAAAAAATTAAGTGATCCAGACCCATTTTTATATTTGGTGGTCTCTCTCACATAATCGAATTTTTTCTTCCATCTTTGCCCCTCTTATTTTTTTTCTTTTCCCATTTTACCCCCTATTTTGTGAGAAGGAGCATCCCAAATTTTAGTAGCACTACATTTCTTCTCCATTTTTGAATGGTGTAGGGGAGTTTAACTGTCCATTCCATTCGACATTCCCCAAAGCAAATTCAATACTGAAGATGCCTGCTTCAGAAAATATGGTTAATATGCCAACAAGATTATGCAGTTTCCTTAACACGCAAGACTATTTGTAATTCGGTTCGTTCCTTCTAACATGATTTCCTATCCTCTAAAAAATTGTAAATAACATTGGTTCCTGCATTTGGTTTGCATGTCCAATTCTCTATAGTAAGATCACCCCCACCTCATGTTTCTCCAAACATTTTCTTATTGTTTCAATCTCATGACAAAGAAACCAATGAGCAGATCCTGCAGTGCCAGAGTAGGTTGAATATCCTTAAAGGTGACTTTGCTGTCACTTGAGGAAACAATGTCAGTGAAAAGATCATGGACATGTGTAATGAATGCCAAAAATTACAAGTTCTTATCGGCATCAACTCTTATATTACACAGACCTCTCATAACACTGGACCAGTGGAGTTTTTAACAAATTTCAAGACATTACTTTGTCAGAGTATGCTGTTCCTTGCAAGACCAACAGTGTTGCGAGCCCATTTATCACAAGGCAACACCAAAAGCCCAGTTTACTTGAAGGATTCTTATTTGGGCTAGTGTTTGGAACTAATGATCTATCTTGAATTTATTTTGTGTAATTTCTTTTCGCAGCTCAAAATAATGTCCCCCCTTTCCAACTGTGGTGATTGAATCAACAATTCGTCTAGAAAGTAGAAGTCATCAGGATTGAATTCGTAATCCCATATTTATTGAGGCTCTATTGTCGTAATAAGTAATCATTTCACTTAATAATCTTAGCGATTAAATAATGGACCTTCAAGATTTTAGGGTTTCATTTTTCTCATATTGCTAGAAAAAAATTATCTCTAGCAACCAATTATAACTATGTATTGTTATAATGATAAAATTATTTTTCTCTCTCCATCAGGCCAGCCGACAATGTTTGGGAGAGAAAAAAACGAAGTAGCTTTAATTTTATAATTATGTACTGCCGTACTATGTAGCACCGATACCGACACGGGACACGTGACACGATACGACACGACACTCCGACACGTTAATTCTAAAAAATAATAGATTTCGACACGTTAGGATACGTTTTGATATTAAATAATTTTTTAATTTATGTAGAATATATTATATTTAATATTCAATAATTTAACAAAAAATGAATCTAAATTTATAATATTCATAAATTTTGCAAAGAAACATAAGATATCCCAAATATTTATATTAAACTCAATAAAATAGTAATCGTAATCCAACGAATCCAATAGTTGGAACTAAAAACTCAACGCAATGCGACTTTTAAACTTTTTTTTGAATTTCTATAACGCGTGCTAGAGTGTCGGGAAGTGTCGAAGTGTCCGAGAGTGTCGGGAAGTGTCGGACACGACACGTCAGGATTTTTGAAGTGTCGGTGCTTCATAACTGCCGTAGTATATAGTTTTTTTTTTGTAGAAAAACTTTTTTTCCAGCAACATAAAAAAAGGATTTCCATTAATTATATATATATATATGGGGTGTAATCCTTTGATACTGGTTTAAACTTTGAAATTTGACTCCAAATCCTAACCACTAATTTCTGTCAATTAACGGTTATTATTTATTGAGAATTAAATTTATTAATTAATTATTAATTCTCAACAAATGATAATCGGTGATTGGCTGAAATCATCGGTTATGATTTGGTCTCAAATTTCAAAATTTGCCATCGGTATCACAGGATTCTATCAATGGTTAGGATTTGGCTAAAATCCACATCTTAGGAATACCTTATTCAGTATCTGCATATGGATTTGCAGATTGATGAAGATAAATAAGATACGAGTCAATCTTAAGGTCAGTAAAGCTTTAATCTGGATTCCAATCATATTTCATTTGAGTGTCAACAATTATTTCCATATGGGACCAATCACTCGGCTGGGACCTACATAACATGTCAGTCGGGTTGAGGAAAGAGCCAGTTGTGGGGGACCACCACTAATGAGCTAAGACTACACCAACCACAGCAAGTGGATCCGACACCATATCACAACTCAAAACCCTAAGGCATTGGGTTCATGAGTCCTCCTATTTATATAGACTTCACTTAGCCCATTACCGACCAATATGAAACTCATCACACTTGAATAATCCACAATCTCTCCCTCATATGTGAAGCCTAACATTAATATGCTCCCCCTTAACCGAATAGGGTGGTAGATAGATTGAATCGGTCTCTCATGGAGAAATCATGGAGTATGTTGAGTGGTGCAGACTTGGCAGTTGAGTTTTGGACGGAGGCATTGGTTACTTCTTGTTATCTGAAGAACAGATCTCTTACATCGGCCTTGAAGGAGAAGACTCCATATGAAGCACTGTTTGGGAAGAACCCAAACGTATCTCATGTCATAGTATTTGGCTGCGAAGCATATATGCATATACCCAAAGGAAAGAAGAAGTAAACTTGACAGTAAATTTGAGAAGTGCATTTTCATTGGGTACAAGGATGGCGTCAAAGGTACAAGTTGTGGAATCCTGATACTCGAAGTGTAACTTACAGTAGAGACATTGTGTTTGGGAAATTTAAGCCGAATAAGATTTTTTCGAAAGCTCCTAAAGAGTCACAGACTGTGAAGTTAAGTTTGAAAGATGATGTAGTAAACTCACAAGTTGGAGTGGAAAGTTCAAATTCTGAAGCTACTGAACATAATGTGGTTGAAGATGAAGATTCCGAAACTGAGGCTGAAGTTGAAGCACCAATACCGAGGTGGTCCATAAGTGAAAGAAGACTATCTGAGAGATATACATTTGAAAATTATATTCTTTGTGCTAATGATGATAGTTATGCCCTGAACATTACAGATAATGAACCAATGACTGTAAGACAAGCTAGGAATCCAGAGGATGTCAAATAGTAGGAGGAAGCAATGAAAGATGAGATGAAGTCTCTGATGACAACTGTATTGGGATTGAAGAAACATGCGAAACATTCTCCAAGTGGGAGAATGTTGGGTATGACTCATACTTCGCATACTAATGAGGGCTCTTGTTGGCGTGGTCAGCATAAAGACAACTGGAGTCCAGCTCCTAACTCATAAGTGAGCGGGCAGCGCCCCTGGGAAGCTTGTATATTGAATGAGCTTAGACTATACCACCATATCAAGTAAATCGAATACCATATCATAACCCAAAATCTTAAGGCATTGGGTGCATATATCCTCCCACTTATATGAACTTTACTTAGTCTATTAACAACCAACGTGAGACTAATCACACTTAAATATCCCAACATTACATGGAACATAGAGTAAGCCTGTGTGATTGTAAAGAAAATTGGAATCTTTTATGGTCATGTTTTTCGAGCAGAATTTATCTGCTTACACAATATAACTTATGGTAAAGGGAAAGTGTTTATCCTTTTAAATGACACAACTTACATTATTTCGCTCTCACAAAGAGGTGACACCCACACCTTTATTTTTTTGTCAACTATCTCTCCTGCTTTATCTATCTCTTTATCTCTCTTAAAATGACACAACCTTACATCCTTTAAAATGACACACACTTTACCCTATGGGAAATGCATCTATTATGTTGCATGAAAGATAAAACTCCATCCTACTGACCCATTGAAAGATATGTCACACTTTTTGTTTTTTTCTTTTTCTTAAAGGTTTTATAATCAACATGAGAATTCAAATTTTCCCACACAATTTCCGTGCTGACATAGGTTCTACATATAATTTTTTCTAACACATGGGTCCCACATGCTTTTTATCTCAACAACATAAGATTTCAACTCTCATTTAACATAAGAATTATAAAACCCTTTTCTTAAACTAGTGGGCCCCACGTAAAAATTGTATCCGCATGAACCCAAAATCAATCCTATAACAATACGGACATAAACCCCATAACTTATACATAGTTGTATTATGAATAGTAGAGTGAAAAAAATATGTGAGACCATATTAACCATTTTTTTTACTAATCTATCTCGTAGAAGAAGGATGTAAAATATGTAGGCTCCGGAGAAAATGTGTTCATCCAACTATCTTCCTCCTTACCTACCAAACAAATGTGGGTGTCAATCCTCATTTTTTCTTCCTTCCCGATTAAAAAAATAAAATACCAGATATATCCAGTGAAGCTCCTGCCTCAATAGGTATTTTATAAGCAACTTACCAATAATTTACTTGTGCAAATTATGACAAAATGGAATGGATATTAAAATGGGTTGAGCTATACAAACAAACAAACAGTACAGGAGAACTAGACTCACAAAATTAAAGTTAAAAACAAACAAAAAATCACGTTCAATAAGAACTAGAGCTAACTCATAAGCTCGAAAAATATTAAAATCTATAATTGGAACTATTTTTTTTTAAGTTTACTTTGACGTTATTTTAAAACAAATGTTCTGTAGTTAAAATAAAAATCGATCTTATATTTTTTAATACAAATTAATTTAACTTTTAATGTCAAATAATTAAATTAATTAGTTGTTTTAAATTAATTAGTTCTTTGTTACTATCCTTATAATCAGTGTAAAGGCGACAATTGAATCATAATATTAATATAAAGCGACAGGTCGAGATAAGCCCGAAAACACATTATTTTATATGGAAAAAAAAATATCGGAACAACATGCCAAATAACACATATAATAATACGGTTCATGTGGTAGAAGAATAATTCTACGGTTCATGTGGTAGAAGAATAATTCTATCGTATTATATATAATTATGGGTAAAGCATATTCACTTATAAAAAAAAAAATTAAACTACATAAAAATCGATAGATATATAAGAAAAAGAACTACTCTATAATAACGTGAGAGTAAATTGTCTACCAGAAAAAAAAAAAAAAAAAAAAAGACGTGAGAGTAAATTTTCCCTAATAATATTCTAAGAACTCTGTTTTGGTACAATATTCTACTAACTTTATTGTCTGGAGTTATCTGTGTATTTTAAATTAGAGTAAATATCCTTTGGTCCTCGGCATATTTCATAATGTCCACTTTAGTCCTTAGCAAATAAAAATGTCCACCGTGATCCATGAAAAATTTAAAATGAACTCATTTTAGTCCTTTTTTAGGAATTAATATGAGTCTTTTTTGAATTTGTGAGGGACCACGATTTCAACTAAATGCGTCCAATTTGAATTTCTCAGGGACCACGATAGACCTTTTTATTTGCTAGAAACTAAAACGGGCGTCGTGAAATTTGCTGAGGGCCAAAAATAATTTACTCTTTAAAGTAATGGCGGTTATATTCTTACTTTTTTTTTTTATATAACAATATGCTTACTTATTTGTTTATGATATAACTTGTTTTAGAAGAAAATTTATTCTGTACAAAAAAGTAAAAAAAAAACGCATGTTGTGAAGAGAATTTGTAAAGTTTTTGAATAACTTTACCTCCATGAACTACCAAATTAATCTAGGGGTTTATAAATCTTATGTCGTTGTACCAATTTTTTTTTTTGCAGATGAAACAATAAAAAATAGAGAACGAGTGAAACGTGAAAAGAGAGAAAAGAGAAAAAAATATATATATATATATATGATCAGATATCTTTATTGTCTCAACTCAACTGCAAAATAAATTTGCTGCGATAACACAAGATTTATAAATAGTTTTAGGGGAAAAAGTTTCTGATGTTACTTTAGATAATTTTATCTAATAGTCATCAAAATGACATCGTTTTGATGTTGAAAAATTAAAAAAATTAGAATGATAAAGATTATTATAACCCTGAAATAAATTAAACTTATAAAAACACCATGATTTCCATCACAAAAGGACGTCGTTTCGATGAACATAGATAAAATTATCTAAAGTAATTTTAGAAAAAACAAACCCATAATTTTAAATTATAAATAATTTCTAGCCTAAAAAGAAAGGATACAAATAGACTCTGAATTCCATTAATTTATTATATGAGTGATTATAAATGAGCAATCAAATTTATTAATTAATGTGGGGTGAAGTTTTCAAGCAACAGTGACCATTGTGCTACTGTTCTCACATAAATTTATCTAAATGCTACGTTCTTGAACTATTTTTCCAAACTGTCACGCATGCAAGGTCGCTTCTGACGTAGGCGAACTATGCATGATGACGTGTCAGGAAACTAGTGGTGTCAGAGTTCGCTTCTGACACAGACGACCTTTATTTTTTATTAAGTTCTCCTGCATGCCAGACGACCTCTATTTTATTTATTTATTTTTTAATTTGATACTTGTTATCCACTAAAAATGTGACACGTCAACAAATCGAGTTCGTCTGTGTCAGAAGCGAACTTGCCCTCATGACAGATTGAAAAATAAGACAGTTCGCGTGGAATTGAGGTGACTTACCCAGTTTTGAAAGAGTTTAATCTTTTGGTTGTAAAGTTTTAATCAATGAGTATATAGTCAACTTGACGAATTTCGAAGACAATTAAACCTGTCTAATAAAGTATTTTACCTAACAAATAATACATTGATGTAAACCGTTGCATCAATGCGCTGAAGGCAACATAAATTGATATATTAATTTTAATAATTTTTTTATAATGATGATTTATGTTGCACTGATACGACACGACATGATATGACACGCCCATATTTTAATTTTAAAAAATGTCATATTTTGAAATGTTATTACACGTTTTGATATTAAATAATATTTTTAATACGAAAAAAATATTTCTACAGCCATTTTATATAAGGTTATCAACAGGTTACAGCTATTCAAAAATTACATCATTTTGATTAATGAAAGGTGTTTCTGTAATTTTAGGTGAATTAATGAAGGGTGTTTCAGTAAAATATATATGAAATGAATAAATAAAATTACGAAAATACCCTTCATTAATTCACCTGAATTACAAAAACATCCTTCATTAATCAAAACGACGTAGTTTTTGGGATAGTTGTAGATAACCTCATCTACTGTAAAAATATTTACCCTTTTAATATATATAATATAATTTATATTATATATATAACAATTCATAATAAGTCATATAACCAATAAAATATTTAAATTTCATAATATAAATATAAAAAAAAAAATTCGTACCTTGTTCATTTTTATGTCAAATTTCATAATAGAAAAAAATTAATTTATAAATTATTATTTTTTATTTAGTTAATAAAATAAAATTTAGACCATAAAAAAATGTGTCAGATGCTTGTCAGTGCGTTGACTGGGGTGTCTGAAAAATGAGTTGGAACATATCGAAATTTTGACCGTGTATCAAATACGTGAGTCGGAGTGTCTAAGAGCCCGACACGTATCTTTCAAAATTTTGGACATGTCCGTGCTTTGCAGACGATGACACTACACTTTAAACCAAATAATTCGTGTGATGCACCCAAAACACACTGAATAATTCGTACATGAATAATTCATACAAATAATCTTATAGTTCACCATCTGACTTGTGGCTTAATCTTTGTGATCCAAATTCAACAATGATAATGTCACATACGTTTGCAAAACTAGAGTCTAGAGATAAATAATGTCACATACGTTATTTAGAAATATACTTTTAACGCAATATTACACAATTTAAACCCCCAATGATAGCTCAATTGGCAGCTGAGTTCTCAAGGGATTGCTTGGTGCAGGGATCAAATACTGTCTCAAGTAGTTTCTTTGAAAATCTTTGAGGGCTAGAGAATAAGCCAAAAATCTTCGGTTGGGGATTAGTCTCGTCCTTTCTTCAGTTACGAAGCTCAGTGCACTCACTGCCACAATGAGGGGCTAGCCCAAACGAACCGTACCCCGAGGGCATGGTGTCCGAAAAAGGTTGAATGGAGATACCTCCTGACAATGTACCAAAAAAAAAATACGACCGTGACCGATTGTTTTTTAACAAAACATGAATTGTACGAAAATATTTTTAAACATAGGCGACAAAAAGGGTATTTTCAATTATGTTATCCCACACATTTTTATCTGTCAACAAAAATATTTTTCCATAAAATACAATGATATTTAATTTATAATAAATTTATTTTTGTATAGAATATGATTAAAAAATAAATAAATTATGAAACAAGATGATGCGAACTCGCATAGAAAAAATGGATAAACAGAAAAATTAGGATTTCGTAAAGGAGTAATCCCCGCTTCTCAATTTCAATTAAACAAATAACAAAACTTAATTCTCACAATAAGGGTCATAAGCACTCCTCTATAGACTAATTACAAATTAATCCAAAATTCAAAATCTAAAATCCTAAAGAATAAGGAAAAATCTTAAAATAAATATAATGGTAATTAACATCTAACAATAATTACATAATTACAATTAAATCATTCAAAACGCATCCCAAATCTTATATATCAAATTATACCAACTATATTGCTTTTCTTTTTTTGCTAATAAATCATATATGTTGCTTCATTTGAAATTGTATTTGATCACAATTTGTTATATTTTAAATCACTGCTTCTTTTAATAATTGAGCCAAATTTATTACACCAAAATTCTGGTCGACTACAAGCTCTTGAATAAATGGTTAAATCATATACAACGAGGCCACCGTATCACTAGAATTATATTTATGTTGGTTTTGTTGAATTCAAATGTTTTAAAAGATGAATAAGAAAATAAATAAATAATTGATAAAGATTTGCACTATATAAGTGTAAATGAGTAATTTTATTCTTTTGTGATTCTTTTATTATTATCTATCAGTTTATCAATTACTTTGACTAGTTTGATTCAAATTGTGTAGGATCACATGGGTGACAAAACTTTCCTTACCAAATTCTAACACAGTTACATTCCTATGAATTTGAACTTGAAACCAATGGTTAAATTGGAAGAAATTCCTTAACAGTTGATCCACGTGTTTGGTGTAGTATGTAATGTGGCAATCAATATCAATTAGTAAATATCAACTCAATACTAACTTATATTTATTAGTAAAATAAACTACAATTATGCTAATATATAAAAGGGAAATATGAATCTCACGTTACATGAGATAAAATTATCTCATGCACACACAAAAAGTGAGAGAGATTCAGTTATTATTATTTTTTTCTTAGTGGATCCTATCCATTTTTTTGTGTTGCATGAGAAAAATTATCTCATGTGATAAAAAAAACATATTCCAGTATCTAAAAGTCTAGTATTAGGTTTATAAAGTTAAAATAAATAAATAAAGGGTTTTATAAGAGTTATGTTGTAGGAAAAGTGATTGTGTTATGTTATAGAGATTCGTTTTGCGTGCCAGAGTTTTTTTTGTTGCGGGCCCCACAAAATGTTGTGTGTGTGTGGGAAATTCTTTGTGGTCATGTTAAATGATAGATGATAAACCCATAAATAAAAGGCTTGATAAGTCTCCTGCGGTAGGACAAGAGGAATTTGTCCCGCAAACCCATGAAAGTGCGGTCCCATTAAAAGATAAAAAAAAGGGTTTATGATCTATAATTTAAAATGACCAGAAAAAATTTCCTACACTCACAACATTTTGTGGGGCCCGCAGCAAAAAAAATAAAAAATTTCTAGCACGCAAAATGAATCTTTATAACATAACACAAACACTTTTCCTACAACATAACTCTTATAAAACCCTAAAAAAAAAGCATATAAGCACAAATTTTAATTTATGTACGGGAAAAATCCTTTTTTTTTTCATGCAGCATGACACATAACGCATTTTTTTCTATTATGTAAACAAATTTTGTTACACCAATCGATTATAATTATGTATTGTCCATAGTACATAGTTGTAATAATAAAGCTTTTTTTAATTTTTTCCAGATATTATCGGCTATGAAGAGAAAATAATAATTTTACCATTATAATTATGTTGTTGTATATATCTTTTCCTAAATGCTATTGGGCTGTGCTCTTATATCCATTGTTTTTTGGGCTGGTTGCTGTTGGGTCTCGTTGGTGGCCCATTATCTCTGCATGGTTTGGATCAGCTGCTGCAACCCAGGTCCACTACTGTGCCACTAACTTAAAACGGTGTCGTTTTAAATTAGGTTTTGGCATATAACCCTAGGGGCAACATGCTGAGCCGCGGTGTGAGATTTTTTTGGCTGATTCGTTGCTTTTGTTATCTCTCTCTCTCTCTCTCTTGATACCTTCTTGAAGGTTCCTGGTTAGGGTTTCTGAGAGCGAAAGTGAGAACATAGATCTGGCTTGTAGAGTGAGTTTCTCTACTTGCTGCTTCGGAGAACCTTGTTCAGCTCAACAAGGCGATACTTTTGATCCGTTCAAAAGCTTGATTGGTGCTCAAACGGTGGAGTGACAGATCTTCAAGGAGGACCGGTTAAGCTCGCGGTGGTCGGCTTGGAGGTTCAGTAAGAGGAACTACGTTTCCTTTATTGTGTTTGAAGATTGGTGATGTCCTCTCCTCTTTTATTGAGTTCCTTTAGTTTTGTTTACAGATCTGTATGCTTGAGATTTATTTCTTGCAAGTTGTAAATCGCGTTGTTTCTTTTGTGTTTAAAGTTTTTCTTCGTATGATATTTTACGTATCAGTGTACAATAACTCTATACCTGTGATTCTTGGTTTTCTGAATAAAGTGTGATATCAGAGGGTGTTTAACCCTCTTTAGGCCCCAGGACGTAGGAAACTCACTAACACTGAGTTTCTGAACCTGTAAATTCTTGTGTCTTCTTCTTTATGCTTTTTCTTATTCTTCTTGTTTTGGATATTCTTTTCTTGTTTGTGAAATACGTTCCCAAAGATTACAACAAGTGGTATCAGAGCTTAGATTCCGTTTTCCTTTCTATCCTTTTTTCTTTTGTCTGTCCTATACTTTTTTCCCCCTCTTTCTTCCTTTCGGTTTGCTCGCTCGGCTGTGGAGGTTCGGCAAGATGGGCATCACTAAGCTGGAGGTGGAGAAGTTTGATGGGAGAAGTGATTTTAATATGTGGAAGATTAATATGAAGGCTGTGTTGGTTCAGCAAAAGTGCGAAGATGCTATTGGAGCTGAAAGAGACCTGCCTGAAACCTTGACACCAAAAGAAAGGAAGGACCTGCTATCTTTAGCCCATAGCCTTATAGTTGTCAACATCTCTGATAGTGTACTGCGTAGGGTTAGCAAGATCACTGACCCTCATGAGCTCTGGGTGAAGTTAGAAAGTCTGTATCAAACCAAGTCAGCCCCCAATAAAATGTTCTTGAAGGAAAGATTTTTTTTCCTTCAAGATGGATCCCAGTAAGTGTCTAGAGGACAACCTAGATGAATTCACTAGGTTGACTCTACAACTTGAGAATGCAGGGGCTGTTGCCTCTGATGAGGATCAAATTCTGATCCTCTTGAATTCTCTTCCTGACTCCTACAGAGGAGTTAAGGATGCTATAAAATACAGTAAGGGGGATATGACCATTGATGAAATTACTCAGGCCTTGAGGGCTAGAGAAGTTGAAATAATTTCTCATAAAAAGCCCACTGCTGAAGGCCTGTATGTTAAAGGGAAAGGAAATAAAAAGGGAAAATCAAACAATAAAAGAAAGGGGAACAATAATTCTGGTCCCCAAGGTAATCAAAGTGTCCAGGGAAACCAAGATAAGAGTAAAGGTCAACCACAAGCTAAGCTTGTGTGCTGGCACTGTCATAAAGAGGGCCACCTGAAAAGGAATTGCCCTGAGAATCCTAAGAGTGTCCCCAAACAGCAAGGTAAAACTGAGTATGCAAATGTACTCACTGAGTTTGACAGTGTGGAAGCACTGGTTCTGTCAGATAAAACTTTTGAAACTGAATGGGTGATGGATTCTGGGTGTACATACCATATGACACCCAGAAAAGAGTGGTTTAGTGGGCTGGAGTTCCAAAGGGGTGGCAAAGTCTTAATGGGGAATGACCAAGTGTGTGAAATAAAAGGTGTGGGGTCTGTCATGTTCAAAATGAATGATGGCAGCTGTAAAATCTTAAAGGAAGTAAGATTTGTTCCCACATTAAGGAGAAACTTTATCTCCTTAGGGATGCTTGACTCTAGTGGCCTTGACTTTAGATGTAAGCAAGGATCACTTGATATAGTCAAGGGATCACAAGTTCTCATGAGAGGAAAACTTGTGAATGGCCTCTATATTTTAGAAGGACAGGCTGTCACACAAAAGGCTTGTGTGGCAGCTGCTAACACTGATGAGTCCATTCTCTGGCATAGGAGACTTGGACACATCAGCAATCAGGGGCTGTCTGAGCTGTATAAGAAAGGTATTATCAGCTCAAAAGGGGGAACTAGTGTGGAATTTTGTGAAAATTGTGTTTTGGGAAAAACTCACAAGCTCCCCTTTTCTGCTGCAAATAATACTTCTAAGACTGTCTTAGAGTATGTTCACTCAGACCTGTGGGGATCACCAAATATCCCCAGCTCTTTATCTGGAAGTCACTATTTTATTTCAATAGTTGACTCATATTCCAGAAGGGTCTGGACTTATTTCCTTAAACATAAGGATCAAGCTTTTGCCAGTTTTAAGGATTGGAAAATCCTAGTTGAAAATAAAACTGGAAAAAGGGTTAAAGTCCTTAGGACTGACAATGGCTTAGAGTTTTGCAACAATCAGTTTTCTGATTTTTGCAAGGAGCATGGAATCCAAAGACATAGGACCTGTGCTGAAACACCCCAGCAAAATGGGGTGGCTGAGAGGATGAATAGGACAATCTTAAATAAGGTAAGGTGCATGCTTGCTGAATCTGGCCTAGGCAAGGTGTTTTGGGCTGAGGCTGTTGCTACTGCCACCTATGTGATAAATAGGTGTCCCTCCTCCACCATAGACTTTAAGACCCCAATGGAACTTTGGTCAAATAAGCCACCCAATTTAAGTCACCTAAAACCCTTTGGGTGTCTTGCCTATATGCATATTAGGCAAGATAAATTGAGTCCTAGAGCCTTAAAGTCTGTCTTTATAGGCTATCCCCTTGGTGTAAAAGGTTACAAGCTTTGGCTTGTAGCTGAAAGAAAGTGTGTTGTTAGTAGAGATGTCATTTTCAAAGAAAATGCTTTCTACAAAGACATTATGAGTGAGTCCAGTTCTTCTCAACCACCTGGAACCTTGCAGTTTGAGCTGCCATACCTGGGCAGCATGCTGATGGTGAAGAACTGAGGGAACAGCCTGCTGTTCCTAATCAACCAGAGCTTGAAACTGGTCCACTTGAGGATGGTGGACAGGTTGAAGAGGGTAATGGTGATCTTGACAACTACTTGCTCTCACGAGACAGAGTTAGGAGGAATATAAGACCTCCTAGCAGGTTTGCTCATGCTGATGTGGTTGCATATGCCTTACAAGTTGGGGATGTGCTTGAGTTGGATGAACCTGCTACATTTAAAGAGGCTATGAGAGTGGAATCCAATGATAGCTGGCTGAAGGCTATGGATGATGAAATGGACTCTTTAAAGAGAAATAACACCTGGGTTCTGGTGGAGAGACCAAAGAAAAAGAGAGTAATTGGTTGTAAGTGGATTTATAAAAGAAAACCTGAGATACCTGGAGTTGAACCAGCTAGGTTCAAGGCTCGGGTGGTGGCAAAAGGGCATTCCCAGGTAGAAGGAATTGACTACAATGAGATTTTCTCACCTGTAGTCAAACATGTATCAATAAGGTTGATGCTATCTGCTGTTGCTACCTATGATTTAGAACTGGAGCAGCTTGATGTCAAGACTGCCTTCCTCCACGGCAACATTGATGAGCAAATCTATATGGAACAGCCTGAGGGCTTTGTTAAGAGGGGAACAGAAAACATGGTGTGCCTGCTCAAGAGATCATTATATGGTCTCAAACAGGCACCCAGACAATGGTATAAACGTTTTGATGATTTTGTTTTATCAAAAGGTTTTGTTAGAAGTAACTTTGATCATTGTGTCTATTTTAAAAATCTGCATGATGATTGTTACATTTATTTGTTGATATATGTGGATGATATGCTGATTGCATCTAAAAACTTAAGTGAAATAAATTCTGTTAAGAATATGCTTAAAAAGGAATTTGAAATGAAATTTATTGGTCCAGCCAAAAGGATTCTTGGCATGGAAATTACAAGGACAAGGGGAGATAGACATTTATCTCTATCCCAGTCTGAGTATGTGAAGAAGGTTCTTAGAATCTTTGAGATGCATCAATCCAAGTCTGTTAACACTCCATTAGGTGCTCAATTTAAACTCAAAGCTGTCTCTGGAGAATTATCTCCTGAAGAGACAAAGTATATGTCATTAGTTCCCTATTCAAATGCTGTTGGCTGTCTAATGTATGCTATGATTGGCACAAGGCCAGACATAGCATATGGAGTTAGCATGATTAGCAGGTTTATGAGTAAACCTTGCAAAGAGCACTGGAGTGCAGTTAAATGGTTACTTAGATACTTAAATGGATCTATTGACTGTTGCTTGAATTTTTCTGCATCTGATTCAAATAATTTTAATATTGTTGGATATTGTGATTCTGATTATGCTGCTGATCTAGATAAAAGAAGGTCACTGACTGGTTTTGTGTTTACTGTGGGAGGTAATGTGGTGAGCTGGAAATGCAATCTTCAGCACATTGTAGCATTATCAACAACAGAAGCTGAATATGTGGCATTGACTGAAGCTGTCAAGGAAGCCATATGGTTAAAAGGTATAGTAGGTGAATTGGGTTTAGGTAAGAACCCACCAAAGGTAAATTGTGACTCACAAAGTGCTATTCATCTTTCTAAAAATTTTGCATTTCATGAAAGAACAAAACATATAGATGTTAGGCTTCATTTCATTAGGGAAATAATAGCTAGTGAACAAGTAATTGTTGACAAAATTTCAGGCATAATTAATCCTGCAAATATTTTTACTAAATCTGTACCTGTTAGCAAATTTAGAGATGCTCTAGGTTTGCTAAAAATTGAACCACCATGATCATGCATTGCATATGGGCCTATGGGTTAAACGCCTATACCAAATCTGGTTTTCATGCTTATTCGATTGTATGTTTAGGAAAATAGGTGGAGTTTTGTTGTATATATCTTTTCCTAAATGCTATTGGGCTGTGCTCTTATATCCATTGTTTTTTGGGCTGGTTGCTGTTGGGTCTCGTTGGTGGCCCATTATCTCTGCATGGTTTGGATCAGCTGCTGCAACCCAGGTCCACTACTGTGCCACTAACTTAAAACGGTGTCGTTTTAAATTAGGTTTTGGCATATAACCGTAGGGGCAACATGCTGAGCCGCGGTGTGAGATTTTTTTGGCTGATTCGTTGCTTTTGTTATCTCTCTCTCTCTCTCTCTTGATACCTTCTTGAAGGTTCCTGGTTAGGGTTTCTGAGAGCGAAAGTGAGAACATAGATCTGGCTTGTAGAGTGAGTTTCTCTACTTGCTGCTTCGGAGAACCTTGTTCAGCTCAACAAGGCGATACTTTTGATCCGTTCAAAAGCTTGATTGGTGCTCAAACTGTGGAGTGACAGATCTTCAAGGAGGACCGGTTAAGCTCGCGGTGGTCGGCTTGGAGGTTCAGTAAGAGGAACTACGTTTCCTTTACTGTGTTTGAAGATTGGTGATGTCCTCTCCTCTTTTATTGAGTTCCTTTAGTTTTGTTTACAGATCTGTATGCTTGAGATTTATTTCTTGCAAGTTGTAAATCGCGTTGTTTCTTTTGTGTTTAAAGTTTTTCTTCGTATGATATTTTACGTATCAGTGTACAATAACTCTATACCTGTGATTCTTGGTTTTATGAATAAAGCGTGATATCAGAGGGTGTTTAACCCTCTTTAGGCCCCAGGACGTAGGAAACTCACTAACACTGAGTTTCTGAACCTGTAAATTCCTGTGTCTTCTTCTTTATGCTTTTTCTTATTCTTCTTGTTTTGGATATTCTTTTCTTGTTTGTGAAATACGTTCCCAAAGATTACAACATATGTATTACTTATAGTACATAATTAAAAATTGTTTCTTATTTAACATAAGATAAATTCATTTTCATACACTTATATATTAAGTAGATCTCTCCTCTATCCTACATATATGAGTGTAGGAATACAAGTTTATCTCACATTAAATGAGATAAACTATTTCCTACTTAAATTACCCATAAATAGGGGTGTTCATCAACCGATATAAACCGATTCAAACCACTATGACTGAACCGAAAAATCGATAACTGAATAAACCGAAAACCAAAAAAAAAATCGCAATCTTAATTGGATTGGATCGGATTTTGAATTGGTAGATGAAAACCTATCCAATCCAAAACAATCCAATATATTAATTTTCCTCAACCTACTTGGGTCTTTCCCCAATCATAGCCCAAAAAATTCTAAACGCAAGATCCATTAAACCGTCAACTAAACCCAAGAAAAAATCCAGTCATATCTCATTAACAAAAATTCATCTATGTAGAGTTTCGTATTTCATTGTCCAAAAAAAAAAACTATTACCGTTTACCGATGCTTTTGTATTTAAAAAAATTACAAAGCTAATATATACAAAATGATGTTATTTGCATAACAATAAAGGGCCGACCCAGTTCAAATACCCACTTCGTGAGTGTCTGGGGAAGGGAATACTCTAGGCAGCCTTTCCCCTGCTTTTTTGTAGAGAGGCTGATTCGAACCCGCGACCTGACACACCACGGCAAACAAGTTTACCGCTGAGCCAAGCCGGCCCTTATTTGCATAACAATAATGAAATAAATTTTAGGATTTTCAAAAACTGAAAATCGATCAAATTTAAACCGAAAAAAATTGGATTGAATCGGATCAAATTTGTAAAAATATCTAAACTGAATGGATGATTACATGATCAAACCGAAGGGATTAGATCAGATAATTCTTACCTCAAAAATCGATCTAATCCGGAACATTATCACCCCTTCCCATAAATAAATGCGGTAGGCCCATTCTACCATTACAATTAGCCCATTGCCGCCGAAAGGTAGGTGACCGATTTACCCTTCTTCACATTCTCGTTTTCAATTTTCGCTCCGCTCGCTCCTTCTCTCTCTCTCCTCTTTCTCTGACCGGGAAAAGAAAAACCATAGCATTTATCAGGGCACCCTAGATTTCCTCTCTTTCTCTCTCTACTATTGTTATGGCCTTCGCTTCATTTCTTGGAAGAGTCCTTTTCGCCTCCGTTTTCATTCTCTCTGCTTACCAAGAGTTAGTTCATATTCTGCGCTGATTCTTTTCTTCTTTTTTTTTTTTTTTAATTTAGGCATGTTGATTGATTTTTTTGATTGCAGAAAATTTATGGTTTTTTAGTGAGCATTACTCTACTGTCTCGGTTGTTGTGGTAGTTACCCTGCTTGGATCTGTTACGTTCAATGCTTGAACTCCTTGTCTGAGCAAAACGATGGAGCAGATCTTGTTTCTATTGTTTGAGGCTGAATAAGTTGTGCTTTTAACGTGGTTCAACTAAAGGGAACCACAATTTATTTATTTGTTTGTTTTGATGATATTTTATGCGATTCTCTTATATGTCATGGTATCAGATTTATTATATGCATGCATTTATTTCCTTAGTATAATGGTTAGATCCTCTTGCATGATTGGTTTATAATTGCTGTTATTGTAGTGTTGTTGCAATCTTTGATGATTACTGCTGAGGTTATAGAATTGTTTTAATGCTTTAAAAATGAACATCAACGGCCTTGTGTGCTGTTATATGTTGTTACGAATTACTAAGTAAGCTGGGCACCATGCAATTGTTGTTGGTTGTCAAGTAACTTGTAAGTTGTGATATTATAGAGGGTATTTATCTGTTTATTTTTGTTTATAATGTGTTATTTGTGTCAATGTCAATTTTAGTTGATTAATAGTAGCTGAATTTCAATCAAAATTCAAAATTTCAAATAAAACTCTTCCCTGAATTTTTCAATCTCTTTTTTTAGTGAGTGTTTTAGTGTAACAAACTGACCGTTATGTAGATCTTGAGTATAATAAGTCCTTGAGCTAAAAATGACTATATCTTGGGTGGGGATACATCCGTATATAAACATTTGGTCTTCATTTGTTAAACCTTGACCCTATCCTGTTCTTGCAGAGTGTTGGGGCACCCTCACGAGATTTATCTCATATCAAGTTATGGTTCTAACAGATAGCGTTTGTTCTTTGTATGTCTTTGTTTTGGGATTGAGGGAGACAAAAAGTAGGATTTATATTACACACTGAATTTCTGATTTCTGTTGCTAGTGGACTGGACTGTATGCCTTCTGAATGAAGTGGCCTTCTTTGTTTTGGACTGTGGCCCTTTCTTTTTTGTACTTTTTCCATTTTTAATTTCTAATAAAATGGGATATCTCATATTCAATAAGTGCCTGATTTCAAGGCTTATTCATTATACTTTTTGGAAAGTTGATGGTGTGCTTGCTACTGTTCTCTGTTTACATTTCATCAGATATTAGAAGTTGAAAATTCTTTCCTTTTGACATTTTAATTCTGGAAGCACTCGATTGTTACTTTATGTTCTGGCTTTTGTTTATTTTTCCTCCCTCCTTTTTATACTGATACAGATTTAATGAATATGGAGTTGATGGGGGACCTGCAGCAAAAGCAATCAGACCAAAGTTTGATACCTTTATATATCAAGTCCATTCTCGAGTTGGCTTTCAAATTCCTGAAATTGATGTTAGTCTCTCGTTCTCTTGCTCAGTATTCGTTTCTGGAAAGCATGATTAATACACAACAAAACAGATGAAAAGAAAGTTCTTGGATAGAAACAGAAGAATGAGGACAAGGTGGTTAAATTAAATAAGAGTGTGGCTTGGAGTTGGAGACTGCTTGTGAATTTAATAATGTCATTGCATTTTTCTGTTATTATGTTGGGTGTTGGGCTGATGTCAGATTAATGGTTGATGAAACATCCACCGTGGTATTTAATAATGCTTTTGCCTTCGTAATTGCACAGACTTAAATAAGACTATCGTGTAGTATGAACCAAGTATTAACCAATATATGGCATGTCATTTTGGCCTTGAGACTTAGTGTTGCTTGACTGCTTTCTCATACTCAATTTTGGGTTCTCAGCAAGCGATATGATTGTGTTTGTGTTGGACATAAATCATTAAAGTAAAGAGAAAAATAGTTTTAAAAAAAATCTTATAACTGTTTTGAAAAGTGAAATGGGTGGAGGCAGGGGCAGGCGGTGGGAAAGTAATGAAACATCAGAGTGGAAAATAATTGAATTTTCATGCATTGCTTGCATATAGTGCGTACATTTATCAACATGTCCCTGCATCTGATCAAGTACTCATTTTTGCATGCCTACTACTTTGTTTTGTACGCTAGAACACTTATATAATTGATGTGATGAACAGATGAAATTATTAGTTGCTGGGGCTATTGCTCTCAAGGGCATTGGAGGGATTCTCTTCATATTTGGCAGCTCTTTTGGAGCCTTCCTTTTGGTTTGTATTTTTACTTTTCTCTATGAAATTGAAATTGGCTTTCATCTCAAATGTTCAGTTTTTTAAGCTATGGCTTTTCTCCCTGTAGCTTTTGCATCAGATGATTGCTACTCCGATACTGTATGATTTCTACAATTATGACAGTGAGGACAAAGAGTTTACTCCATTTTTCCTCAAATTTACACAGGTCAGAGCAGTGGGTTCTTAATATATATATATATATATATATATATATATATATATATATAGAAAGGTAGGATCCTTTGACACCCGTGTCAAATTTCAAATTTGATACCTCATCTGAGACCCGTTAGATCAAAAAAGATCAATGGTGTCACATGCTTGCAAATCAGAGTCGTTGATCTTTTTTGATCTAACGGCTCTCAGATGAGGTGTCAAAGGATCCTACCTCATATATATATATATATATATATATATATATATATATCAGCATGCCCAAATTCAAGCTGTTGTCACAATGTTACTTCATGTATTGCTGCAATTGTTTATCAAATATTATTACTCTTTGCAGAATATGGCTCTCTTCGGTGCTTTGTTGTTTTTTATTGGGATGAAAAATTCCATTCCTAGAAGACAACCAAAGAAGAAGGCTCCCAAAACAAAAACCTATTAGTAGCTGCAATTTGAAGATTCATTTTGCAAAGGGGTTCTCGGGTTGTTTACTGGTTGCTCAATGCCATTCTTCAATTCCCCAGGCTTTGGCTTGGGTGTTGGTCTGGTTCGGAACAAATCTCTTACCAGTATTGTAGGTGTAGCATCTGTCTCACGTGGATTATATATATTTATGGACAGATGTTATTGTAAGCAAAATTATATGATTACGTGGTTTCGGTTTACTTATTTAAAGATATGATCACAGATCTCAATGCCACTTTGATTTTGAAATCGTGCAAGGCTTGGAATATTATCCAAAATGCTGAGGAATATGTAGCACATAATATGCAACAAAATACACATATATCCAATATACTTAAAAAAGTAATTGGTTAAAGAAACTTAGATTTACTATTTATTTTGTAAATGTGCAAAATGCTATGAATACATTTCACATCCCATTCATAAGATTACAAAGTTGTTTTTATTTATTTATTCTTAAGTAGAAGAATAAGATCACCAAATTTCTAAACTTAGTCATGAAAAATGATGGATTGATTCAAGATGCATATGGAATTATAGGACAATGATGGGATTGATGGGCTTCCTCAATTGGGGCCAGCCCAATTGGAGCCTTATAAGAAAATGTATGTAAGAAGGAATAGAGATAAAAGAGAGGGGGGAAATAGCAGGAGGAATGGAGCACGTGGGCAGGGGGATGTTGGTGGAGAGTTGGTTAGACAGAATGCCACGTGGCAAGCATTAAATGGAGAAGGGGAAGTGGGAAATGGGGTGGAGAATATGGGAGAGGGGATATAGGGAGGAGACGTAAACGGTTATGGGCATGAAAAATATCATTATCTTTTGGAGGGGAGGCTATTGAGATGGGAGGAATCTCTTAGCAGGGAAATACCAACTGTAAGCGGGTAGTAGTATTTCTTTTCATTAGGATTTCCTTTTCCATGAAAGGTCCCTTTAATGGTACCATTGTAAGGTTGAATTACACTGTTGTGTTGAGTCTTTCATATTACATAATACAGTTGAGTTACTCTTTCTTTTAATCTTGCATTTGTTGCGTTTGTATTGATTGGTGCCATTAATTTGGTATCAAAGCTCTTCCGATCTTTGGGAAGCTTTATGGTCCGTACTCGTATTGGGAATAGAATGGATGAAGTAGAAAGGAGATTGGAGGCGAGGATGACTGGTATGGAAGAGAGATTCACGCAATTTCAAGAGGCGGTGATGGCCATGTTGGTTAGGATGGAGAACAGGGAGATGAATATGGGTAGCCTGCGTGGAGGTGCTGAGAATGTTAATAATGAGGAGAGGAATAGAGGAGGAGGAGCGGCGAACAACCAGAATAATGATGAGCGAGCGCGACGAGTTGTAGTACCTTACTTCATGGGAGATGATCCGTATGGATGGATCTTCAGAGCTGAGCGGTATTTTCGTGTGAATCGGATACCAATGGAAGAGCAAGTAGAGACAACATCTATTTGTTTAGAAGGGAAGGCTTTGAGCTGGTTCTAATGGTGGGAACCCAGGAACCTGTTGGCTGACTGGGGACGATTCAGAAGCGCGATCTTGGAGAGATTCCACACGTCCACATCTGGAAATCCTTACGAAGTACTGATGGGTCTAAGGCAGACCGGGTCGGTGGCGGAATTCAGGGAGCAATTTGAAGTTCTGGCAGCTCCTCTCCAACACGCGGATGACGAAATCATGAAAGCAGCATTTCTCAACGGGTTGAAGGAAGAGATACGTGCTGAACTACGTGTACATTGCCCAGATGAATTGTCGCAGATGATGAGATTGGCTCAAAGGGTGGAAGAGAAGGAGGCCATTTTGGGCCGAGCTGGAGCGTTGATGGGCCGATATGGAACTGGGTCAGGGGGTGTGGGTGGCTTTGCGTCTAGGACCGCGTTACCCAACCGAGAGAATAGGGGAATGGGAGTGGGCTCACAGGGCAAGGGGAGAAATGGGCCTCAGTTTACGGCCCAAGCCAATGGTACTCAAGTGGATAACATTATCCAACCCGTAAGTAGCGTGGGGAGTGTCGCGAACCCTAATCGCGGTGGAGGTCAGGAGAATGGAGGCACGAGTAACGCGGCGCGATCGTCGTTCAACTCAGGCAACCAAGAGGGACGGCGAGGGGCTCGATTCCGGCGACTGTCGGACGAGGAGATGGAAGAGCGCCGGAGACGGAATCTTTGTTTTCGGTGTGAGGCACCATACTTTCCTGGTCATGTGTGCCAAGGACCTCAGTTACATGTGATGATCTTGGAAGAAGATGGGGACGAACAAGAGGAAGCTGACTTGCAGGTGGTGGCGCGTGAGATGACCACGGAGGAGACGGTGCAGTTGGGGATACATAGCGTGGTGGGGCTGACGTAGAAGAAATCGCTGAAATTGTCCGGTAGAGTGAAGGGTCACGAGGTGGTAGTACTCATCGATACAGGTGCTTCCCATAATTTTATTGCAACTAGTGTAGTGGACGCTCTGCAGCTTCCAATTGATTCTTCTCGGAGCTTCATGATAATGGTGGGTGATGGGCACAGGGTCATCAGCAAGGGTCGTTGTCGAGAAGTAAAGGTGGAACTTCCAAATTTGATGATTACCCAGATTTCTTTGTCTTTGATTTGAGGGGGGTGGACTTGATTCTGGGATATGAGTGGTTAGCTGAGTTGGGGGATATCCAGGCCAATTTTAAGGAGATGAGGCTTAAAATCCCGTGGAGAGGAACTGAGGTTACCATTTTGGGGGATCCTTCACTGTCTTGTAGTGGAGTAGCTTCGGGCAAGCTGGAGGGGTTTCGAAGGAAAGGGGCTGAGTTGTTTTATATTGAGTTGGGATATTACTCGAATGAGGAAATGGTGGAGTCTGATAGGACACCTCAAATAGATAAATTGTTACGCGAATTTGAGGATGTATTCAAGCCTCTTTCAGAGCTTCCTCCGAAAAGGGGTTGTGACCACAGGATACTAATCAAGGATGGTTCTGCTATTCCGAATATCCGCCCATATCGATATCCTCATTATCAAAAAGAGGAAATCGAGATATTCGTGAAGGATATGCTTGCAGCAGGTATGATAAGGCCCAGCACCAGTCCATATTCTAGTCCTTTAATCATGGTGAAGAAGAAGGATGGGAGTTGGAGGTTTTGCACGGACTACAGGGCGCTTAATAAGGTGACGATAATTGATAAGTTTCCTCTTCCTTTAATTGATGAATTGTTAGATGAGTTGGGAGGGGCGGGAATTTTTTCTAAATTGGACCTTAAATCTGGTTATAACCAGATTAGGATGAAGGAGGAGGATATTGAAAAGACGGCTTTTCGCACTCATGAGGGCCATTATGAATGTCTAGTGTTACCATTTGGTTTGTGCAATGCACCTTCCACTTTCCAATCATTGATGAATGCGGTATTCAAACCTTACTTGAGGAAGTTTGTACTCGTTTTTTTCGATGATATTCTAGTGTACAGTGTGAATGGGGATGAGCATGCAGGCCACTTGCGTACGGTGTTGGAGATTCTCAGGGGCAACAAATTTCATGCTAACTATAAGAAGTGCAGCTTTGCTAAGGAGGAATTGGAGTATTTGGGGCATCTAATTTCCGGTGAAGGAGTCAAAGCCGATCCTAGCAAGCTCGAAGCCATCAGTCAGTGGCCAATACCTCAGAATTTGAAGGCTTTAAGGGTTTTTTTTAGGGTTGACTGGATATTATCGGCGGTTTGTGAAACAATACGGGCATATGGCACGACCTCTCACTCAACTTTTAAAAAAAGACAACTTCAAGTGGGGCGAAGATGCTCAAGCTGCATTCGAAGCTTTAAAGGCAGCTATGCTTCAGTTGCCAACATTGGCTATGCCTAATTTTGAGGAAATATTTGTTGTTGAAACTGATGCATCGGGAATTGGGATGGGAGCAGTATTGATGCAAGCGGGCAGACCCATAGCATTCCTTAGTCAGGCGTTTTCGGAAAAGGGGAGAAACTTGTCAATTTATGAGAGGGAGCTGAAAGCCATAGCATTTGCCGTTCTAAAATGGCGTCATTATCTTATGGGACGCCATTTTATTATTCGAACCGACCAGCGAAGTCTTAAATACCTCATGGAGCAAAGAGTTATGACGGAGAGTCAACAAAAGTGGATAGCTAAGTTGATGGGTTTCGATTTTGAAATCCAATTCAAACCGGGAGTGGAAAATAAGGTTGCGGATGCATTGTCTAGAGTAATGGAGTGCCGGGAATTAACGTTGGTGACCAGCCCAGATTTGCAGTCTATTGCAGAAGAGGTGCTACATGATGCGGGTACTCACAAAATCATGATGGACTTGTTGGTAGACACTGGGTCTCATCCTGGATACCAGGTAAAAGCTGGCTGCCTATGGTTTAAAAATAGATTGGTGATTCCCAAGTCTTCGGTAAGTATTCCGTTGATTTTGCAAGAATTTCATTCGTCTCCTTGGGGTGGACATTCTGGGGAGTTGCGGACTTTTAAAAGGATCGCTGCTGTTTTTTTTTGGAAAGGCATGCGTCGGGATATTAAAAAGTTTGTGCAAGAATGTAATGTGTGTCAACAGCAAAAATATGATAATCTTATGCCTGGGGGGTTACTACAACCCTTGCCTATTCCTTCCCAAGTGTGGGAAGATATCTCGATGGATTTCATTGGGGGATTACCTAAATCCCAGGGCGTGGATACAGTGTTGGTAGTGGTGGATAGGCTCACTAAATACGCTCATTTTTTGACATTAATGCATCCTTACAATGCTCAAGATGTAGCGGCCTTGTTTATTAAGGAGATTGTGCGGTTACATAGGTTTCCAAAATCCATCATATCAGATCGAGATCGGGTTTTTATGAGCAAGTTTTGGGCGGAGATATTTAAATTAGCAGGTACCAAGTTGCGTTTTAGTTCGGCATATCATCCACAAACGGATGGCCAAACGGAGGTTATTAATCGGACTTTGGAAGCTTATTTAAGATGCTTCATTAATGGTCACCCTAAAAGTTGGGCAAAATGGTTACCATGGGCTGAATTTTGGTTTAATTCTTCTTTCAATCGGTCCATTCAGATGTCTCCTTTTAAGGCATTGTATGGGAGGGAACCGCCTGTCATTTTGCATTTGGAAGGTATTGATACTCCAGTGATAACAGTGGATCAGTTGCTTCAAGCAAGGAATGCCATTTTACAGGACCTTAAGCATAATCTACTGGTGGCTCAAGAGAGGATGAAGATTCAAGCTGATAAGAAAAGAAGAGAGGTGGAGATAAAGTGTATTTAAAGATACAGCCCTACAAACTTCGATCGTTGGCTGGACGATTGAATCAGAAACTTAGTCCACGGTTTTATGGTCCGTTTTCTATTGTGGAACGGCTAGGACCAGTGGCATACAAACTAGAGCTGCCTTCATACTCCAAAGTTCATCCTACATTTCACGTATCTCAATTAAAAAAAGCAGTTCCGGCTGCCACGGCAGTTTTGGACTTGCCTACATGCTTGTCTGAGGAAATGGAGCTAAAGGTTAGACCGGAGAAGGTGCTGCAGGTTCGGAGGTTGTTGAATGGACGTTTGGAAGTGTTGATTCAGTGGGAGGGACTGCATGCCAGTGAGTGCACGTGGGAATTGTTGCACGATATTAAAGAATAGTTTCCTTGGTTTTACCTTGGGGACAAGGTATGTGTTGATGGGGGGGGGGTATTGATGGGATTGATGGGCTTCCTCAATTGGGGCCAGCCCAATTGGAGCCTTATAAGAAAATGTATGTAAGAAGGAATAGAGATAAAAGAGAGGGGGGAAATAGCAGGAGGAATGGAGCACGTGGGCAGGGGGTGTTGGTGGAGAGTTGGTTAGACAGAATGCCACGTGGTAAGCATTAAATGGAGAAGGGGAAGTGGGAAATGGGGTGGAGAATATGGGAGAGGGGATATAGGGAGGAGACGTAAACGGTTATGGGCATGGAAAATATCATTATCTTTTGGAGGGGAGGCTATTGAGATGGGAGGAATCTCTTAGCAGGGAAATACCAACTGTAAGCGGGTAGTATTTCTTTTCATTAGGATTTCCTTTTCCATGAAAGGTCCCTTTAATGGTACCATTGTAAGGTTGAATTACACTGTTGTGTTGAGTCTTTCATATTACATAATACAGTTGAGTTACTCTTTCTTTTAATCTTGCATTTGTTGCGTTTGTATTGATTGGTGCCATTAGACAATAAGTTAATTAATTATTTTTAAGTTTTTTTTTTTAGAAGGTAACTATTGTTATATTTATTTTGAAGAATTTTTCTTACTTTTAGGATTTAAAATTTTGAATTGATTTTTGATTGGTCTATAAGGTGCTTAAAATCCTTATTATATAAGTATTTTGTTATTTTTATAGAGACATGATTCTTTGACATTGGTATCAAACTAACAAGTTTGACATTAAATTTTAACCGTTAATTTTCGTCAGATTGACGATTATAATTTATGGGTCACACTTATTAATTAATTATAAATTCTTAATAAATTATAACCATTAGATTCACGAAAATCAACGTTTAAGATTTAGTGTCAAAGTGTGTGGGGGTCCATGTGGACCCATGTGAAGAAAAGATAGAGAAAAAGGAAACATGGGCGCGCTTTTATATGTGTATTTTGATAAACATTAAATAAAATTATCAAAAATAACTTTAAACCCTTTTGTTTATTTATTTTTCTATGCACTTTTAGCATTATTCCACAAAAATATAAATCATATTTTAATTAGGGAATGGATTCTAGGATGTGAAAGATTTCTCACTTATTTATAGATTACATGTCATAGTTTCAATGATGAAGTTTGTAAAATCAAAAAAATTAAAATTTATCATTTTGATTGCTGACTATTAATCTATGAATGAATGCTTGAAATCTTCCATATGATATAATCATCTTAAAATAAGACATGAGAGGATTTATTCTCAAAATTATGTAAAAAAATAATAGATCTTTATTCTTTTAAAAATATATCATTACACATAGATCTTTTATGATGGCTAATTGTTTAGAAATTTTGTGATCTTATTCTTCTAATAAAAAAATCTCGTTATCTTATAAATATGATATGAATAATGCATTCATAATATTTGGTTCATTGATAAAATAAATAGTAAATCTAATTTTTTTTAACAAATTACTTTTATTATAATGCTTATGTCAAATAATGACTGCTATGACTTCAATATCCATTAAAATTAAATTAAATTAAATAACATTATTTTATTAATCAAAAGTATTTATTAATTAATTTATTTATTTTAAATAACATAAATAGTATGATATAAGCCTATCATAGATCGAGCCTTATAAAAATAGACCAACGACACATTTTATAAAAGAAGTTTTTTAGGCCACAAGTTATTCTATTTTACCATATATATTAGGAAAAAATACTTCTCATATTGCACAAAAAGTATTTTCTTGTGTTGTAATCCATCAATTTGCATACAAAGTTTTTTTTTTTTTTTAATAAATATGAAATCCACTATTAGTGAAGTCACAACATAAGAAAAGAATTCTTATGAAAAAATCAAAGCCCATATATTAAACTTGATCTGACTTAGGTTCCTCATAGACCATGTGATGCATTTTACACCCCTAGGTGAAGTTAGATTTAATCTATACATATTGGGAATAAATCTTTGATACTATTGCTGTACCAAAGATTCAGTGCATCCCACAAATGAAAATATTACATGTCAGCTAATTTTATTTTTTTTTGTCAAATATTGTCTTTTTCCGCTGATGTGTACTGCTCTCATTGATGAGATGCACTGAATCTTGATACACCAGTAGTACCAAAGATTTATTCACATGTTGGATAGTAACCATTGGATAATAATAAGCAAAACATGATGGAAAGAGAAGAGAGAGAGAGAGAGAGTGGAGGAAGTGGTTGAAGAGAGAGAATTTTTTTTGCATCAAATGAGACATCCTTTGGTTTAAGTCTGAAACATAAAAAAGTGACACCAAGATGTGTCGCATTGTGTTGTTTTCAATGTCAGACCTAACAAATAACAATCACATATCCCAACAAAAACATAAGAAAACCAGCAAGCGGAGTCTTAACACACTGCATTAGAAATGTTGTAGAGAATAGAAGATTCTGAGCATCATTTCAGAGATCAAGAATGAGTTACAGTAGCCAACGAAGGGCTACCAAGTTCCCAGGAATCAATCACTTATTGTGAACACACAGTTGTCTTGGATTGCAGTATTTGAACAAGCAGCCACAAGATATCCAATCTGTGTACATTTCTGTTGTTTTGACCCTGTCACAGACAATTTGCTCATCAACAACAATTCTAAATACTAAGAGGACTTACAGTCATGACTTAAGCATAATTATTTAGAGGAAAATGTTTTTCTCATGTTGCATGAGATAAATTGTCTCATGCAACACACACAAAAGTGAGTGGAATCCACTGAGAAGAAGAGAGAGAAAGAAAAAAGTGGATCCTACCCACTTTTTTGTGTGTTGCATGAAACAATTTGTCTCATGAGAAAAACATATCCATTATTTAGAACTTCACTACATAAAGCTCTTAAGGAATGTAAAAGGTTTATATAAAGTTGCCGTTGTATTCAAATATATAGTTCCACTGAAGCCCCCCAAAGACATAAATGATGTTTCCAATTAAGAATGACTTCACAACAATTTGTATGCAATAATTGTGCAACATATTTTTAATGAAGTTATAGACCAAGTATCCAGTAATTTTATGTAAGTTCTTCAGTCCTATGAATAAGTAAATAGTGTAGTAAGTAGGTTTAACTGCATAGAAAATAAATCTTACAATCTATTCTGATCCTACCTCAACAACAAAGCATATCCAGATCTTTTCACCATGAGCTTTTGTAGCGCCCTTCAAAATTTTAAGGCCCAAGCTTCTTATAGCTTCTGCTATTTCAAGAAAATGGCTGCACTCCTCACAGAGCATCTGCAACAAAAGCCATAATTAGAAAAGACAACATACTCAGTAGCTGATTATTGGTATTTGACTATGAGCACTATTTCTCGTCAGGAGGAGTTTTTCAATTGTACTTGTCTATTATAATTTATCACCCCACACTCGCTAGTTGGGTTTAACGGGGAGTGGTTTTTAAGTTTTTAAATTTTTTTTTTACTTGTCTATTATAATTTATAATCAATCATTAAAGGGCCGACCCAGTTCAAATACCCACTTCGTGAGTGTCTGGGGAAGGGAATACTCTAGGCAGCCTTTCCCTTGTTTTTTGCAGAGAGGCTGATTCGAACCCGCGACCTGACACACCACGGCAAGCAAACTTACCGCTGAGCCAAGCCGACCCTTCAATTTATAATCAATCATTATAACTCAAATTGTAATTTTTAAGTCATACATACCTCAACAAGCATTTGTCCATTCTTGCTAAGATTCTCCACTAATATTGAATGAACTTTGAGATGACCCCCTACCTCCATTGCCCAACTTGAACCCTGCTCATAACTAGAGGATCCAAGAATGTCTGTTTCCATGTGATGCAACTGCAAAATTGCACTAGTGTTAAACAATGGAGATAAGTCCACATGCAGAAAATGTTGGATGGAAGTAAAGCAACAGTTTCTGAATGGGTCCTTTGCACTCAAAAACTTACTATCTCCTAAATTGCAATTAAATAAATAAAATCTTATGGTCTAATTGAAGTATGACCAATGGGAACATGTTAAGAAAAATGAAGAAAATGTCATTGTTTTCCTTTGGTATTAAACCAGAGAGAGAAATCAGTTAATTTGTCATTAACCATAATCAGGCAGGTATGCATATCTTAAAAAGTTCAAATATTGATCCCAACTTGATCAGAAATATACTCGGTTAATTTATTTATGGGTTTATCATCTATCATTTAACATGACAACAAAAACTTTCCTACACACACAACATTTTGTGGGGCCCACAGCAAAAAAAAAAACTCCGGCATGCAAAACGAATCTCTATAACATAACACAATCACTTTTCCTACAACATAACTCTTATAAAACCCTTTATTTATAGACCATGGACCAGAGAATGCATTTCCCAAAACCCCTTAAACCTTACCTTTGACTTTGTATCGGCAAATTTAGTAAGCTTGTCAGCATGCTTAGTTTTGCTTTGGAGAAAGAGCATGTGCTTTATTGCGCGCTCCAGTAGTGAATCAATACTGCACTGTTGAAGATATATTAAGAAATTTTAGCTGCATGAACCAGAACTGCAACCATCACAAAATCAAAACCAAAAGACGGATAGCAAACAGATTATAGCAAGATACCTTTGCTCCATTTGGCACCAGCTCTCTCAATTCCTTAATACGATCTTGGATCAGTTGCCGGTCCCTCGGACGAGGCCTACAACTTTCGCCAGGCCTAGCCCTCTTCTTTTTGTTCTTAGCTGGTTCAGAAGACCTTTCAAACTGCTCACTATATGAACTAGGACATGTAGATGAAACACCTTTTGGGGACATAACACGACATATCCCTGATGATGAACTCAGACAACAGTGTTTGTCCACTGAACAGCCTTCTGAATCCACAATATGCACATTGTGAATAGAAGCTTCAGCATTTTTTCCAGAGGCCAATGCAGATTGCATTGATACACAAAATGATAACTCACTATTAATATCATTATTACTATGGCAAGTGTTGGCCATCATTGCTTCCAAAAGATGCTCTGGACGAGATTCAGAAGTCAATTGGCTGGTACTAATCTCATCTTGTATATCCGCAGTTTTCGCATCTTGATTAACCTGTGCCACCAAATCAAAATATTTACTTCCTTTCAAAAAAGCTGGTCCAAGTGCTTCGTGTAGCTCACAGCCAGCAGGGAACTTCAACTTGTACGAGGCATGCTTATCACTAGGCGTAGTCTTAGACTTTGACTTTTTTATATGCTTTTGGGAGTCTGCATCTGAAGGTCTGGCGAAATTCAACACCCCTTTATGGTTAATATCCACATAATGCAACTCATCACTTTCACAAACAAGCGCATCAAAAAAAACTGAAGGAAAGCAAACAGAATCAAGTCTGACTTTTTCTGACAGACGTGTTAAAACATTGAAGCTAGCATTATCCCTAACAGAGTTGTATAAAAATGATGAGACACTTTTTTCCAATTCCAACCTCATATCTTTGGAGCCACTACTTCCCCCTTCACACTTCCTCCTATTTAGAGGTCTCATCTCTTCAAATTCCTGATGCTCCATATTCATCATATTGGATATCGACTGAAGCAAAATGGAACTTTCATCATTGCAAAATTCAGGTCCTTCATGCTTGGCCATATTACCAGCCATTTTCTCATATGCAGAATGAGGTGAATAGTTCTTCCCACAACATTGAAGGGGCATTGAAACATCCATTGTTTCACTCTTCATGATTTTCTCTGTATCATGTAAGCAAGCAGGCATAATATCTGAACAAAATTTTCCTTTCAATACATCCGGCTGAAAATAGCAAGAAATGTAAACCTCATGATGATGATCAATGCATCTGGGTTAAAAATAATTATGACATAGCTCCACTTGCTTGCTATATAAGTATGTGCAAAAATGCCCATGCCAATGGTCACACAGACCCCTTGCCTACTCAAATTTGGACTTTCATGCAGCACGCAGATACAGGCATATATGGAGAGAAAGAAATCAGAAGCTTACCAGAGATGAAGAATTTTTCAAACTAGTCTGTCTTTGACTAGAAAGGTGGCCTATTGAGTAATCTTGCGTAGACAAAAAAAGATTTCTGATATGAGTTACAACCCCCATATCTTCAACCACCTGCTACCAGAGATGACAGGAGGTGCAAATTATTAAATATTTCAATAATAAAGGGACTTCCATATAAACTCATGTACAGGAAATTTTCTAAAATCCATCAAAATCATAGAATAGTCATGGCAAGAGAAAATAAAAATTCAACTAAATTATAAACAGAAAATTAAGCACAAGACCTATAAGATTTTAGAACTAAAGACTTGCATATTAAGCTCATAAAAGTATTCCAGGGAGAAAGAGAAGCAATTAGGCACGAGTTCCTAATAAAAACTGATCAGCTAATTCCAGATTAAGTAATAAACTTTCTGTCAATTTAGGCAACAAAATCATAGAAAAAAGAAGACAAAAAGACACCAAAAGCAAGGGTGTATGATTAGGATTATAGAAGTATTTAACCAAAGGCACCAACTTTCTCACCTATTTCTCTTAAGGTTTTGAACTAAATTACATACGAATATTTACCTAGCACGTGTGTATAATTAGGATTATAAAAGTATTTAACCAATATCTCAATCAACAGTAGGCAATTAACGAAAGATGGAGAACAAATACAAGCAAGTCATGCTATCTAAATAGTTATGATACACCGAAGCAAAAGAGTGCGAATAAATTTTAAAATCCTGAATACTAAGTCTTTTATGCATAGCATCATAAAGAGATAATAGATGCTTTCTTGAACCACATTAACCAACAACATGGTGCTCAAGCAGAACAAATAAAAATAAAGAAGACAATACTCATCTTACTTTATTTAGGGAGCCCAGCTGAACAACACCAAGTGGGACTACAGCTACAACAACAATCGTCTACAAGGAAAAGTAAATGCTTTATTAATGAAAAATCTTAATAGAAACAAAGTACAGTGACTCAGACTTGGAAATTATCTTCTAAAAGAGAACCGCTTTTCCAACACAAAGTGCACTAGAATGGATCCAACATAGTACGGTTGCAATGCAGTTTGGTTGAATCTAGTGAAATGAGAATATGAGCCAGAGTCCTGCAGTGGCTTGATAATTTGTCACATTGAGTCTATTATCATATTAATCACAGTTTTTCAAATATACTCATCCATTATCCTTAGTTTTAGTAATCTGAGTTCTGTGGCAATTCTTTTTTTTTTTAGATACAATGGTGGTACTGAGATTTGAATCTGTAACTTCATGCAAACTACCCACATCCCTCGACACTAGATCAATCCTAGTGAGGCAATTCTAATTTCTGGGTAGAAATAGAAAGCTCATTCTTCAAGTTTTTGATGCCCACGAATGTTGTAAAGTTGTGAAAAAATAGTAAATCAGTTAACTTACCCTGATTCCAGCAGAAAACTGAGACTGCCACCCATCAGCAAACTGAAAATTAAACCAAAAAAAGGGGCAAAGGAATGAGAATGATTGGAAGATTGGTCAGATAATGACATGATACTCATCTGGTACCAATTAGAGAACTTTAAACTTTTGAAGGCTGAGAGATCATCAGTGAAACATTGAATAACAAGAATCCTCACCTCAAAAGACAAGCCAGAACCTGTAACTTGATCATCTGCACAGATCCACCGATGCTTTCCAGTAACAGCTACCTGTCCAACAATACTATAAAGATAGGATATTAGGATAAATGTCACATAAAAGAATATCTAATCTTAAATAGTGCCAATGTTACATATGATTTGTCATACCCTTCCCCTATCGAATATACATGATATGACATCTTTGCCACAGATAACCCTAGAGCGTCATATGAAAATTGACTACTACCAATCTGTTCCAAGGTCTTCTGGCAGTACTTGTTCCCTGAAGAGTCATAATCATGAGGATTGTCATAGTAAGCATCCTCCCATGTCAAGATCCTGCAAGCCAGAAAGTTTAAGGGATGTATTATGGAATTTATGCTAAGTACATGTGTAACCAACAAATGAATTGCCAAAATACGTGCAAACTTATATCACTAAACAGTAATGTGTTTACCACCAACTACACTTAATACAAAATGAACGATGACAAGGCCAACAAATGCAACCCTTATCCCATTTCAAATAAGCTACAATGAAAGTAACATAAAGCATTTTTAATAGACAAGAAGAATTACAATTCATCAAACAAGACGCTTTTAGAACACAATATTTTCCTTAATCCAAAGTAGTCAACATCCAAGAGCAAAAACTCATTAAAATATTGTGATTATATGGATTCTAGAGTCTAGACACGCGATGCATGCTCTTCTTAGTTAAAAACACTCAAATTCTAAACAAACATGGAAATCACCAAACTTGGAAGGACAAAACACACGGATGAAAATCAATGAAAATCTTCACACTAAAAGTTGATAAGAAAAATCATAATAGAATCTGAATAATATTAGGTGAAAACTACAATATATATATATATATATATATATATATATATATATATATATATATAATCAATTCAACCAAAAAACTTAAGCTGGTGGGTGAGGCTATAGTAATGATTTTATATATCTCTAACAAGCCTCCTCACAAGAGAGCCCATTCGACTTGAAAGGTGGATGTTGCATTAGGCTGGCGAGGATTGGACCGATACACTGAAGCTCTGATACCATACAAAGAATCAATTCAACTAAAAAACTTAAGGAGTTGGGTTAGACTATATTAAAAATTTATATATCTCTAACAATATACAACCAATTAAATTAACCCGGTACGTGAAGTGACCAAGTCAAGTTTCAGATCAAAGGATGCAATAACACAAAACTACAACTTCACCTCATTTAACATAATCTGAGTTGTCAACATCGAAAACGAGGGTAGATACAAAGACACACCAAAGGAAAGATACAATGCATATAGGTCTCAAAGAGAAGGAGAAATAAATAATATAATATTAGTAACAATAACAGTAACATACATTCGAGCACGACGTTTGAGCTTCCAAAAGATGGCGTAGTTCCAATGAGTATTGAAACAGAGGCTTCTGAGTACTTGATGCAAGTTGGTACCCATCTTCTTCCCCTTTAGAAGTTAGAAACTTTGACACCTCGAAAGCACCCCAAAGAAAAAGGGTCGTCAATTAATCCTCCAAAAACAACAAAAAACTTTCCAATCCCACACAAATCACAACGTTGACCTAGCTCCCCCTGTAAGACCCTCTTCCAGCCTGCTTCCTCCGCAACCCAGCTCGCCGTTTTAATGGCGGTCCAACTGTTGGCAGTAGCAGACGATCCGCACCCATCACTCACAACGCAAATTTCCACCACCCCACCAACCAAAGCTTCGAACTTTGCTTCACAATCGTTAAAACAGAACCAAACCTACTATTACACTGAAAACAAAAACTGCAGCACTGGACTTAACGCAGTAAATCTTGCAACTAGCCATCGAATAACGTGCATGTAAACAAACACCTTTGTTCTTGAAGGTAGATTCCAATAGGGAAGCGTGAGAAAAAAGGTGGCAGTTAATCTAGCTTATATCCGACGACATGTGAAAGTGTTGAGGGTGAATTTCTCTGGAAATGCGAAGGAATTTGCAAACAAAGAAGCGATGCTCAAAAGGGGTTGGCGAATATGGTTACAGAGATTTCAAAGTTCAGAGCTTTATAGAGTTTTAGACCTTAAAAACAATGAGAATTGAACCGAAAAAGAGTTCTGATATATAAGCTACGATTAAGCTCTTTCTTTCCTTCAGAGTGAGAGGGAGAGAAGAGTGTGTTTCATCTAGCTTTTTTATTGGGGCAATGTGCACCGTTGATTCATGCAATCATGCGCACCATGGTGTATTAGTGCGTATTATAGCAAACTGTTACTATCTTAATATATAATTTTAGGGAAAAGTGTGTGATACACTTATGTTGTTTTAGGAGAGAGGTAGATACAAAAATGTGTGGGTCCCATTGAAAAAATAAAAAATAAAATAAATAAAAATGTGGGTCCCACTTATTTGTGTCTATATCTCTCCTAAAATGATCTAAGTGTGTGTCCTTTTAAAAGACACACGTTTTTCCCATAATTTTAAGGGTTTTATAATTCTCATATTGAATGAGAATTGAAATCTCATGTTGTAGAGATAAAAAACATGTGGGACCCATGTATTAGAAAAAATTATATGTAAGACCCATGTCAGCACGGAAATCGAAGGGTGTGTAGGAAAATTATAATTCTCATGTTGAATGAGAATTATAAAATCCTAATTTTAAACTAGACAAAGGGCAAAAGCCCCAAAGGAAGTAATTTTCTATGAAGAGGTTAGAGGCTAATTTGAGCTTTATATTTAGAGTTTTATTAATATCATGTTAAAAAAGATAAGTTATCTTATGTCACATAGATAAATTTGTGAGTTCCACTACCTGAAAAAAAAATGACACAATTATTAAAGAATGTATAGGAGAAAAAATTTATTTCATGTAACATGAAAATAATTTTTTTTTATATTTAACTTTAAAAACCTCCCCCGTAAGAGAAAATCCAAGAGTAAAAGGAGGAGGGGGAACAATCCAATTGGGGTTATGAGTACATTTTACGGTGGTGTCAATTGATGGCCAACAACATCATACCAAATGGAGGACGTGCTTAGTTCTTCCTCTAGTGAATGTACTCTTTCCCTTTTATGGTCCTTTTCAACAATGATTGTATTGCCCTAAAGTTGTTACACCTTCAACCTCCCCATTTTTTCGTCACTTCAAACCATTCTTGCTTTGCCACATTATAATGAAGTCCTGTGGGAAACCAACCCTTGCAATTGCTGCCATGCTGTCCTTTATGATCATATCGTGCACCGATTTTTATTTTTGTGGCCTCTACTTGATCTTGATTTAGACCGGACAAGTTAAGCATGTCCATGATTACATGTAACATGTTTTAGATTAATCTTATTCTAGTCATTTGAAATTTTTTTTTTTTTAAATTCAAGATATAAATTTTATTAGCATTTGAAACTTTACTATTTTTTTATTTTTTTTATCTCTACCTTTATTTAAGTTTAATGATATTAATTTTTTTGTTGTTGGAGATAATGATATTAATTTTAAAATATTTATATACTAGTAGACTATAACATCACCCGTGGGAGATGACATGGGGCTAGGATGGCCCCCGCCCCCTAAAACTTTGGGAAATTTTTTTTTATATATGGATGACTGGGTGAATTATTGAGGACAGGACAAGTACGAGTAATGTGGACTATAGAAATTGCTATCAGTACATGGATAGTGTCAATTAGAGAAGTCCATGGTGCTTCGCTATAAGGTAAATGAGAAGCCACAAAAAAGATTTTGAAAACATAAATCAAACAAATAAAACAATAATTAATAATTGATAAATAATTAAAGGGTAGGTTATATTTACAAACTTTTTGTTTACAAACTACACTAAGTATGACAGGTTATATTTATAAACTTTTTGTTTACAAACTACACTAAGTATGACTGGTCGGTCATACTTTAATCGTGCAGTGTACGACCGGTCGTACTTAGTGTAATTTACAAAAAAAAAAATATTAACTGATCCTATCCCATAATTAAATAATATATAGAAATAGAAACACTTCGACAGAAAATGGTTGAATGGTTCAAATTAAAAAAATTAACTGTGTAAAATAAGACAAAAATTTAAAAATATAACTATTTCGTCTTATTAAAAAATAAAACCATTTAGATCTATATGATATAAAGCCGAATATGAATTGACAAAAATATAATATATATTAAGGCAAAAAATCATGATACATTTTATAATACAGTAGCTTCATTCAAAAATATATTGTTAGTAAGTATTTTTATTTATAATATAATATTTTTTATTTTCATCCCCCGTCATATTAATTTCTGGATCCGCCATCACGTACAATTCAATCAAGTAGACTAAACTGATTTCTTCTTTTGTACTCTTTTTTAGATAAATTTTGATCAAATGAGATCATTTTAGATCATAATTTGACTTAAAAATAAATTTTCAAAATTAATGCTGTTGTTACCAAAATAAAATAAAATTTACGCTGTTATTATAAGCTTGTGAATTAATTGATAGGGGTTATTTCAACATGCTAGTGATCGAGTTCGATCTCAAGTACATAACTGTGCTAAAAATTTGATCAATAACATCCTTGTGATCCTATCTAAATTAGTCAGCTCTCATTGATAGTTGGATACCGTTTAATTTATAAATAAAAATCAATATTATTAAACTCAGATAAATAAATTGAAGGATTAAATAGAATTTACTGCATGTTTATTCTCCAAATGTTTCTTGTCCTACCACCTTAAAAAATTGTACATTTTTTATCCACCCACAACAACTCAACATTAATTTTGAAATGAAAAAATATTTGTCCTTCTAAAGAATAATCATTTTAGTTAAAATTATTATTATTATTTAATATTAAATTAAAAATATATATCATTTTCTTTCACCATGATTTCTGTTTATCTTATTATAATTGACTAAAATAATATAATTTTATATCTTTTAAATTAACAAACACTAATCTCATTATCTAGGTTAACGCATATTCGATGGTGATTATATGGTCATTGATCTCTGTCATCTATCTTCGTTTTTTTTTTTTTTTCGAATTTACATATCGTCTATTAATCCATTTTCGCGGGATAGTTGGTGGGCAAAAATTAAAGACAAAAAACACAAACCAATTACGGCTAAAAGTAAAACTCACTAAAAGAATGTTACCAAAAAAAAAAAAAAAAAAAAAAACTATAACAAAAAGAAAACAATATATTGTTCCATATACTAGCAAATGTTGCTTTGATCATGTAAAGATTCGATTTGTCGGAAGTAGTTAATAGCAGTTTACCTGGTTTCCTAGCAGTATCAAGAGGCACAATCATTCAGATTTGTTTTATTGCTAATTGGTTGTGTTTACATCTTGGGATTCAAATATCTCTCTTGGTTTCCTCAATTATCAATCATCGTTCATAATAATGAATCGTCTATCATACACTGCAAAAGGACGTAACTAGCAGTCAAATGTACCTCTATTGCTTTTGTGGCCTGTTGGTGGAGACGATAAGATAAGACCGGATACAGGATAGAATAAGAGAAGGATATGATATGAGTGTAATAAACTTATATCTTATACTGTGTTTAATATACACTAGATAAATAGCATGATATGATAATGTTAACTTTTTTAGTATTAGGCGAATTATATAGTCTAACGATATAATATAATAGACATTTCATATGATTTTTTAAAAATGATTTTAAACTTTTTTTTACTTATTTACACATGATTTCTTATTTTAAATTATTAAAACAATTTAAAAGTAATAATAATAATAAAATATATTAAAATACATAAATAACTTAAAAAAAATAAATATTAAAAATTATATCATCCCAAATAAATTTAGTTTTGAATTAATTGTTAATATTAGTGGCCGGTAGCTAATGACAGTAGTGGGGGTTTAAATAGAGTAATTGATTAAATTACAAAGGGATTAAGATTTAATTACTTATGAAATAGTCGTCAGTAACATGTTCTTGAATATTGGTTATAGGAAATGGTAAATTTGTTAGGAAGATATTGGGGAAATCAACACCCTAGCTACACCTTGCATTCTTGATTTCAAATAGCTCTTGAATCTTCGTTCTTGATTCTTGTTCTTATTATTTAATTGTTAATTAAAATTCTATTTTATAATTAAATCATTATTCTCAAAAACCTTAAAAATTGGTCCAACTTTAGTCGCGTAGATAAGTTAGTACTTGGTGCATCAATTCTTGTGGGAACGACAACCCCATTCTTTTTCTTTATATTACTTGTATGACCTATATACATGCTGTAATAGTAACAAAACTATAGAAAACAGGAAAAAAAAATTACTACTATATATTCTTCAATGGTGGGAAAAAAACTATTCCAACAACGGTTATATATTATATTCGGTAATAAATTTAATTCTAGGGTTATCAAAAACTGACTGTTCAGGTGATGCTCATTGGACATTAATGTCAACTAGGCTATACATGAATATTCTAATTTAGTGATTCTCATGATATAGTGCAAGGAGTGAGTATAATCATGAATGCAGAGACAAACAACAATGATTTCTCTCTCCAATTTTACTTTAAATTTGAGTTTCAATTTTTTGGTGTGGTGATTGTTGATAAATTTGATAAGTGCACCAAATTCCTAAAATAATAAAGTTAGAGTAGAGTATTGTTGTTATGAGGATTAAATTCAGTAATAGAATTACTATCTAAGTAATAAATTTATTGAAAGAAAAAATTTGAAGAAAAAAATAGCAACAAATACAGATTTAAGTGGTAAAAAATGTATTATTCTTAACTAGATATTTCGAGTTTGATCTCTATAAAATGTTTTATAAAAAATCATCTTTTGAATATGTTCAAGAGAGCTCCAACCGATTAAATCAATTTCTGATAAATTAGCGGAGAAATTTAAAAAATTAAAAAAAAAAACACCCTTATATATATATCTCTCTTATATTTCTTACACCACTAAAATCAGGTCAATCATGGTGAAAAAATCCAAAAGAAAAGTCAGATTAACAAGTTATATCAATCTCTTATCTTTACTAACACTAATAGTTATGCTCGATTTACTGAAGTTTGATAACAGAAGTTATCTTAAACAACTTTTGACCAAATCTTTTATTTCTTTTCTTTTGTTGTTTTTCCATCAAGAAGGGCACAAATCTTATATATAAGGCTGTGTCCTTACAATTGTAATAAATAATAATAAACAAGAAGACTTCTTGGGCATCAATTGACTAACTGTATTGACTCATACAATTTATGGGAAAAGTGTGTGTCCTTTAAAAGGACACACACTTGTATCCTTTTAAGAGAGATAAAGGAACAAGTGATGGGAGAGAGAAAGTGGAGGGAAAATTTTGTAATTTAAAATTTTAAAAATACACTACTTTTATCTAAAATGACCATCATTTTAAATGACAAACATTAAACCCTTTAAGGATAGTAGTCATCTTGATCAGATTTTGTTAACTACACAATATGGGGTTTTTCACCTTGCATGAACTAGACTTTGATTTATTCATAAGAGTTGTAGGAACCTTTCTTAACTTTTCATAACCACTGAGATCAACTCAATACAAAATATGTAGCAAGAGTTATACTTAAAATAATATATCTTCACTATAAATTTAGGAAAATATTTTTCTTATGTTGTAGGAAAAAAGTTACCTCACATGTTGTAGAAATAAAATTATGAGTGATACCCACAAATAAGAGGAGAAAAAAAAGTGGTGGGACCCAATCTTTTTTTATGTGTGTAAGAAAGTTGTTTATCTTATGTAAAATGAGATAAACATAACACATAATTTTAATAGCTCGGCCCAAACTTCTACTAAAACCTATAACTTTCTAAAGATATCATAAAAGAGGAGGGACATTTTTATTACCAAATTTTTCCACTACCAACTTACTACCTATCTAATGACCATTGGATCAACATGTTCTCTCTCTTTATAATTTTTTTAGCATTCTCTCTCTTTGATCCAATGATGATTAGATTGGTAGTAAGTTGGTTGTGAAAAAAATTGATAGTCAAAATATCCTCCCTCATCATAAAATTGGGAGGTATTAATATAGATTTAAGTACATTTCTTATGTTATATGAGACAAAATTATTTTATACATATGCAAAAGTGAGTGAGATTCATTAAGGAAAAGAAAGAAAGAAAAAGTAGGTACCCACTTTTTTTGTGTGCATGAGATAGATTGTCTTATGCAACATGAGAAATATATTCCCCTAAATTTAATATAAGTAAATTTTAACCCAAAAAAAAAATCAGTTTTCTTTATTAAAAACACTCAAATCTGTTTATAAAAAAAAAACTCAAATCTATGTTAATATAAATATACGATATCTGAATTTTGAGGAAGGACTTTTTGACTACGGCGTACCCATTAGATAAATGAAATTCAATTACTGAAATGGGAAATAAGACTTTTTAATTTTACGCTAGAGTGAAAACATCGTCCTCTGAATTATATTATACATTATTAATTTCATTCCTTATTGGTAGACTAGATGAGTACTATGCAAGGCCAACGAAGGAAGAAAAAATTAAAAAAATATTTTTCTTTTAGGTTTTCAATTTGCATTTATATTCCAAAAATGTCAAAAAAAATTTGAGTTAACTCAACCCTAATTATCCATGTGAGGTGAGTTGGCTCCCCTTAAATCCTCACAAGCTTCGAATCTTCGACTCGATTATTAAACTAATCCAAAATATGAGTCAGTCAGAGATGAACCAAGATACTTTCATTTTCAGTTAATCATTTTTCTTATTACCAACTTAACTACCATTGGGTCACTTTTCATCATGTCATGTTCTTCCTTTTTTATTGCTTTTTCTTTTTCACTTAAGATGGTCGGGAGCCAAAATCATCCTAATAGATCTTCTGGCTGAGCTTTTTACTAACACGTAATCTAATAAAGAAACGATGACTCCTTAGCCTCCCAAGTCATGAATGTAGTGTTTGATCTCAAACTCAAAAGTCTTTCACTCACTCTCTCACTTAGTCAATATCAACGGGCATGAAAATGGAACACCCATAAAACTTCCAATTTTAAATATGATGAATAAGAGACAAAAGTGGCCACTATCTGAATAAACAATATCTTTAAGCCAGAAGTTAAGCAACTATATGTGAAGTTTTTTTATTTTTTTATTTTTTTATTTTATTAAAGCACTTTGATTATAAAATCTCCCAAGATACATATCTCAAGTAGTATTTGGTTAAAGATTTTGTTTCCACTTCCTGGATGCTCATTAAGTCACCCCAAGCCAGTGATAAAACGGGCATAAGGAATCCGATGATAATCACTAGCCCAAAACTCTTTTTATGCCCCCTGTTCTTTTAAAATTTTGTTTAGTGAAGCAATAATAATGTTTCGGTCCTTGAGTGCAAAAAAAGTTAGAAAAAAGAAAAAGGAATTCTTGTCATCTTATGAATAATTGGTATATAGAATATTGAATTTCTTACTTTATTAGGGAATATCATAATTATTATTGTAAAAATGTTGTCCATTATTCAACCACTAATAATGCTATATGATAGCTACAACGTTTAATGTGGTCCAAAATCATGTTGTCATTTTCCAATTTCAATAAGGGTTTTATGTTTATCACGTAACGTAATATAATTTCACTTTTCTACACACAATTAAAGAGGTGAGGTCCACATATTTTTCTTTCTCTTTCATCATTCCACTTTCTCTCTCCCTTTTGATGTGAGAATAGGAAACAACATTAAAATTATGTAACATAACATTAATAAAATCTTTTCAATAAAGATCCGTTCGTGGGAAAATGGAATTACAATAATCAGGACGTTTGGCGGCGACGGCTGGGGGATTCGTGTCCCGAGAATTATGATTTTCTGGAATATAATAGAAAAGTCATTTTTTGGACATATCATCAAAAAATTATTTGGTATTTCAAAATATTACCATAATTTTATCCCAAAAAAATATAATTTTTTTCCAACATTTAGGATTCAATATTGAATGACATTTTGAACCACAAATTATACACAAAATAAAATCATAGAAAAATCAAAATTTCGGAGATTGTATACCAAATGTGAATAAATAATATTACTACTATTATCTTTTCAAAAATTTCAAAAAAATTTCCTATAGCAAACAGCTCGTGATAATTTCTTTTGGGATTTGCATAAAGTAGACGTTGGCCATATCCGACGGTATGTAATCTCAAATGATACTGTTGCAAGTAAAGTCAAGCATTATGTATGTTTTTAACGATTATCTGATTAATTCCAATATATTTAAATTTATATAAAGGGTAACTTTTGCAAGATATATATATATATATATATGGAATAAACATTTCTCAAGCAGCTTGAGATAAGTTTATCTCCAGCTAACCCCAAAATTACGTCATTTTAATTAATGAAGGATGTTTATGTAATTTTAGGTGAATTAATGGAGTGTGTTTCAGTAAAATGTATATGATATAAAAATAAATAAAATTATAATAACACCCTTCATTTTTTCAAGATCTTCTCATGTAAAATTTAAATATAAGGTATCCATCATTTTTTTCTCCACTGAAATTAATATTTCATGCCAATGATTAATGAAAGGGAAGATCTTCTCACCAAAAATTGACAAATGTCTCTGATGGAGTCATCAATATGTAAAATCTTCCACGTGGTAATTAAAATGAAACTTTGGTTGCCATCAGCAATTTTGATTGGATGTAATTTATCATTCACAACACTGCGTATATTCAAAGGGTTTCCAGGCTCTAACCAATAGAAGATTGAAAATAGTCATAAAAGCATCTAAATAATGGTCTTTAACACATACTAGAAATGAGAGAAATAGTTTAGACAAGTGTTAAATCCGATCCGGGCATTCATCCGATCCGGGCATTAATTAACCAAACATCCCCTATACAGTATTATAATAATGTCATTACTAAAACACATGCTTGTAAGCATTTAATCAGTCATTCATGTTCAACAGTAATCATTCTAGAACATGAAAGGATCTTCAGAATTCATGGTTTTCACATAAAGTGTACCTTTCTCCATTAGTGCGGAAGAACTTTGATGGTGGAATACTTTCTCTAAGCCTTAACCCTTTCACCGTTCTTGTATCTTCTTTGATAGGGATTGGATACAACCTTTCTGGGCAGACTCAGAAGGAACTCTTTGTTTCTGTCAGATACTCCCTTATCAGAAACTGACCCTATGAACGTTCTCATAACTGGCCTATCAACAGTTATTTTTTTTTATGTAACTTCCCTTAATGGTTAAAATTACCATAATGCCCTTTTTATTAATTAAACCAACTGACACATAATATAACACATGAGACAAATAATTTTACATTCTCCCACTTGGCTCATGTCATGAGGTGTCCCATCATGATTTAATCAACATTCATTATAATGCGCATTTACTAGGCTAAAGGTTCTATACATTGACCTCATCATAATTCATTATTAGAAATAAAATCAACAAGAGTCATGGCGGTTGTATGCTATCAAGTCGGCATAGTCCCTTCCATGTACCACTATATTGATTCTTCTTCCTAACATGATACTTTAATAGGAAGTATACATTATGTCCAACAATAATGTCTTCATAACGGACCATAAACATTTTCAATATCATTACATAAACTTGCATGCATTCATAAATTGAAAACAAGACAAAATCAGAAACATATATTCATCAATGAGCTCAGAGTGTCAATACTTAATACATAACAATAATTGTCATCATTCATTAGCTGAGATAATGCTCATTCTACATACATGACCAGTAAATGTCTTGGGCGGTAATCCCTTCGTCAAGGGATCAGCTATCATAAGATCGGTGCTAATATGCTCTATAGACACTCTTTGTTTCTGAACCTCTTCTTTAACGGCAAAGTACTTTAGTTCCATATGTTTAGCACCTTTGGAATACTTGTCGTTTTTAGAAAATAAGACTGCTGCGGAATTATCACAATAAATTTTCAGCGGCTTTTCAATATTGTCGACCAATCCAAGCCCTGAAATAAAGTTCCGTAGCCATTTAGCCTGAATTGTGGCTTCAAAGCATGCCACAAATTCAGCTTCCATAGTGGACGCAGCTATTACAGTCTGCTTCGCACTTTTCCATGATATAGCTCCTTCAGCTAAAAGATACAGGTAACCACATGTAGACTTTCTTGTGTCTACACATCCTGCAAAATCTAAATCTGTGTATCCAATCACTTCAAGGTTGTTAGACCTTCTATAAGTAAGCATGTGACCTTTAGTTCCTTGCAAATATCTCAGAACTTTCTTTGCAGCTTTCCAATGATCCATACCGGGATTACTTTGGTATCTACCCAATATCTCAACTGCAAAGCTAATATCTGGTCTCGTACAAATCTGAGCATACATTAAACTCCCAACTAATGATGCATACAGAATTGCATCCATTTCTTTTCGTTCCAATTCACTTTTAGGACATTGCATGAGACTAAATTTATCTCTTTTCTGAATTGGAACTGGAGATGATGAGCAATTTTCCATTCTGAATCTCTCTAGAACTCTATTAATATATGCTTTCTGAGACAAACCTAACAGTCCTTGTGATCTATCACGGAATATTTCTATTCCTATCACATAAGCTGCCTCACCCATATCTTTCATTTCAAAGTTACTAGAGAGAAACTTCTTAGTCTCATTTAAAAGACCAAAATCATTAGTAGCCAGCAAAATATCATCAACATACAGAATCAATAATATAAACTTGCTCCCACTGATCTTCAGATATATACATCGATCAACGATGTTTTCTTTAAATCCAAAAGAAACAACAGTATCATTAAACTTAAGGTACCATTGTCGTGAAGCTTGTTTAAGTCCGTATATTGACTTTTTAAGTTTGCACACCATGTGCTCTTTACCCTTTTATATGAACCCCATTGGTTGGTCCATGTACACATCTTCATCTAAATTTCCATTTAGAAAGTCAGTTTTCACATCCATTTGGTGTAACTCTAGATCATAATGAGCCACCAATGCCATAATAATTCTTAAAGAATCCTTCTTTGAAACTGGTGAAAAAGTTTCTTTATAGTCAATGCCATCTTTCTGAGTGAATCCCTTTGCAACAAGTCTGGCCTTGTAACGTTCTAAGTTACCATGAGAGTCACGTTTGGTCTTAAAGACTCACTTACAACCAACTCTCTTGCACCCTTCTGGTAACTCAACAAGATCCCAAACCTTGTTCTGTTCCATAGATTTCAACTCATCTTTCATAGCATCTAACCACTTATCACCATTTTCACTATTCATGGCTTGTGAAAACGTTACTGGATCATCCTGAATACCCATGTCAAAATCAGACTCTTGTAGATATACCACATAATCATTAGAAATAACAGGTCTCCTTTCTCTTTGAGATCTTCTTAATGCTATTTGTTGTGGTTCTTCTACTATGGGTTCATTCGGTTCATTAACAATGATTTCTTCATGAGTAGTGGGATCATTAACTTGTCCTTCATTATTATTGATTGGTTCAATAGCAAAAGGAACAATAACTTTACTAGAGCTACAAGTCAATGGAACTTGTATTCTCACTTCATGAATATCCATTTTACGTGGTGTTTCACTCCCACTAACTTCACCATTCTCAATGAACCTTGCATTTCCAGATTCAATAATCCTTGTAGTATGATAAGGACAGTAAAATCTATACCCTTTCGATTTTTCTGGATAACCAATGAAATAACCACTGATTGTCCTTGCAGCCAGTTTCTTTTCTTGCGGATTGTAGTATCTAATTTCTGCCTGACAACCCCAAACATGCAGGTGTCTTATACTAGGTTTCCTTCCAGTCCAAAGTTCAAAAGGAGTCTTTGGAACTGACTTACTAGGAACCCTATTCAATACATACATGGCAGTTTTTAGAGCATAAGTCCACAATGAAACGGGTAAAGAAGAATTACTTAACATACTCCTAACCATATCCAGTAAGGTCCTATTACGCCTTTCAGATACACCATTCTGTTGCGGTGTACCGGGCATTGTGTATTGAGCACAAATACCACGCTTTTCTAGAAATTTAGCAAATGGGCCCGGATGTTGTCCACTTTCATCATACCTTCCATAATATTCACCACCCCTTTCAGACCTGACAATCTTCACATTTCTGTCTAATTGCCTTTCAACTTCATTAATATAAATCTCCAAAGCATTTGCAGCTTGAGACTTATCATGCAGCAAATAGACATAACCATAACGTGAACAATCATCAATGAAAGTGATAAAATATTTCTTTATTGAAGGCATTAACATCAAACGGACCACATACATCAGTGTGTATAATTTCAAGAAGCTGTGTGCTCCTTGTGGCTCCTTTCTTTGTGTGTTTTGTTTGTTTTCCTTTAATACAATCCACACAAACATTTAAATCAGTAAAGTCTAAATCCGGAAGGATTTCATTAATTACCAATCTTTTCATTCTTTCTTTGGAAATATGTCCCAAACGTTTGTGCCACAAGTAAGCGGAACACTCATTAATTAAGGTACGTTTAGTACCAACATTGTGATGCAGAGTCATAAGCGTTTCAGCATAAAGATTATCAAGACATAATTTATATAATCCATCACATAAAGTACCATTACCAATCAAATGATTGTGCTTGTACAAACTGAAACTACCATTACCAAATTTAAAAGAGTATCCAGCAACATCAAGTTTGGAAATTGAAACTAAATTCCTAGATATACTAGGTACATAAAGAGTTTCACATAAATCCAAATGATATCCACTGTCGAGAATTAAACGGTAAGTTCCAACAGCTTCCACCGGAACTTTCACTCTATTGCTCATAAAGACAAACTTTTCATTTGGCCTTGTGGTTTGGGTCATAAGGAATCCCTGCATTGTATTAGAAACATGAGTAGTACAACCAGAATCAATCCACTAAGTATTATAAGGAACTTCAGCCAGGTTTGATTCATAATATACATAAGCACTAGGCTTACCTTTCTTTTCGAACCAAGCCTTACGTTTCAGGCAATCCTTTTTGAAATGCCCTTCCTTTTTACAGAAATGACACCTCATCTTTGCATTACTTTCCTTTTTGTGGATTTTAGAAGAAGAGGCCTCATCAACTTTAAGGGGTCATCCTCCTCCTTTCTTCTCATGCTTCTTACCTTTATTCTTTTCAGCTCCTTGATGCTTTACATAATTGATGGAATGAGCTCCCTGATTCTTAAGTCTGGTTTCCTCCTGAACTAACATACTGTGCAATTCATGCACATTCCATTTGTCTTTCATGGTGTTATAGTTCATTTGGAAAGGACCATACTCTGACGGTAATGAGTTCAATACGAACTGCACCAGGAAGTTCTCATCCACATCCATTCCCAATGCTTTTAATTTTGCCGCAATGCTTGTTATTTCAATAACATGCTCATGCATAGTACGCGAACCATCAAATTTCATGGTGGTCAGTGTACTCATAAGTGTCCCAGCAAGAGACTTATCAGCAGTTTGGGAGCGCTCTTCAACAAGTTTCATCATTTCAATGGCACTTTCAGTTTGTGGAAGAGCTGACTTAATGTTGCTTGCTATGCTCATTTTCATGTACATCAAACTTAATCTGTTGGATCTTTCCCAGTTCTTAAAATGGTTCCTTTCATCCTCAGTGCTTTCAGGAGTAATAGCACCAGGTTCCTCTTCTCTAAGAGCCATATCCATATCCATTACCCCAAGGTAAAATTGGATTTGCTCTTTCCATTCAGAGAAGTTCAGCCCATTAAAAACTGCAACAGTTGAGAACATGGAATGTGTGGCAACAGGTACTGCAAGGAATAACATTTAAACATTAATGCTTTGAGTCATACATGCCACATACTAACATACTTCACAGATTCAAATATACTAATTTCAATGCATATCAATGTTCACCTTTGGGGATCCATTAACATACACCATTAACTATAATGATGCTATAAAAATTTCACATATTTTGGCAATGATACATACCCCCATCATAAATATTTGTCATCTTTGGATGTCCAAATGTGAGGAAATATGCCAACAATACCAACATCCATGTTCATTTTATAAAACAAATAATCAACCTTTGGGTTGATCCCCAACTGTTCTATAATAATGAACTTCAATATACCACAACCAGAATATTATATCATACTATTCATAGCATCACAGTCATGGTAATTGAAATAAAATCATAATATTTGAAATTAAAACAACTCTTCAAGATTTGGCCACTTTGGTGACTAACAAATCTACCATAATTAATTCCAAAACTTTCTCCAAACTTTATTAAAATACATGAATGCAAATCGGAAACCGTGAATGTACTTTGAAAGAAAAAAAAACAAAACAAAAACAACGTAATATGCATCCAATTTGCTTCGTACAGTATCCATCCATTCCTTTATCAATTGAATATGCATTTGGCAATTGATTTTGTCCTTTTGTTGATTACAAAGTCAATACAAAGTTTTGCTTCAGAACACATAATTCCATTCAAAGCCAATCGTGGACACGAAAACCAAAAAATGGCAAATGATATTTGATGCCAAAATGAATGCACCTTTCATCCACGAGAAAATCAATTGACATTTGTTACTCTATTCGTTCAATTAAATAAGAACGAACCCGTCATGGGAATCGTCATATCCTTGATACAGAATAACTTTATATTCAACCATCATCATGAATTTTCAAAACCTAACTTTTCATGAATTAGGAATTTATTCATAATTATTTATGGAAAAACACAAATTCTCAAATACACGCTCTGATACCACATGTAAGCATTTAATCAGTAATTCATGTTCAACAGTAATCATTCTAGAACATGAAAGGATATTTAGAATTCATGGTTTTCACATAAAGTGTACCTTTCTCCATTAGTGCGGAAGAACTTTGATGGTGGAATACTTTCTCTGAGCCCTAACCCTTTCACCGTTCTTGTATCTTCTTTGATAGGGATTGGATACAACCTTTCTGGGCAGACTCAGAAGGAACTTTTTGTTTCTGTCAGATACTCCCTTATCAGAAACTGACCCTATGAACGTTCTCATAACTGGCCTATCAACAGTTATTTTTTTTTATGTAACTTCCCTTAATGGTCAAAATTACCATAATGTCCTTTTTATTAATTAAACCAACTGACACATAATATAACACATGAGACAAATAATTTTATTTAGTGTAGATTCTCCATCTTCTTTGAGAAGGGAAACCCAACAAAGGCCGTGCATGCAAATGACTCAAAATTCAAGAAATATGTAGTACAAAATATAGTTGCACAGAGAAAGGAATGTCGCAAGACCTCACTGTGCTTGACTGAAGTAATAAATAATGCTTAAAAACATTTTATATGACGGTGAAACTTTTAGTTATGGTTTCCCTCTTTCTCATCCCAGAGCACTAAGCTTGAGAATTTATAAAGCAATGAACAAATTTTACGAAGATAAGGGTCAATATGGATCTAAAAGATAAAATGTGACACTGTTCCAGTTTTACTAACGAAATCAGATTCTATAAAGTAAATGGAGGACGTGCCTAACGGAAATATTTATTATGTTCAATGATTCGGTGCTTCTTCTCACAACGTTAATTTTTTCTTTTCCTTTTTTATCCTTTTTTTCTTCTTCTTTTCTAATTTTACCTTCTCATTTACAATAAGGGACCACCTAAAAAATGGTGGTCCCGGTCCACGATAAATTCTGCGTGACTGACAATTGAAGCATCATCTTCACCCCGTAAACCGGAAGACTGTCCCTTGTACTTGCCATTCCTCGTGCAATTCTTATGTCAGGATGCATTGAACAAAGATGATTACATAGAAAACGGCCTCCCATTTTGAGCCACCTGTTTTTACTTTTATTTTTCTAATGAGAAAGCAAAATAATAAGAGTGCTTGTTTACTATGAGAAGACAGAGTGCTCACACAAATAACTTTCAAGAACCTTATTTTCTTGTTTAGAATCCATTAAGAACCAAAGTCATTTCTTTAACTTTTTCTGACATCAAGTAGCAGTGAAAAACTCCAAACGACATCTTAGTAATGAAAATATTTTTAGTGGTACAAAACCACCAATAATTGGGTGATCCCTTCTTAGAAATATGGAAAAATTTCTTCCACTTCAATTATTTTTTTTCATTTATATTTTTGTTTATGTTCCAAATTTTCCAAAGGGACCATCAAATTGTTGGTGATCCTAGAAATATTTTTCCTTAATAATATAGTCAGTACCTTCTATCGATTATCGGTAAATATATGACTTATGGAAAGGTATTATTCTGGATGGCCCAATGTCATATGACCCAATTACCTAAGCCCAAACACTTCTTTCTTATTCACGTTAGCCCTACCAACCCTCTATGCCCCCAAGGCAACTGCACTCCTTAGGTGAGACACTAAAATGTCTCACACCTTGGAATTCTAACTTTTTGGGAGACCGCCTCAGACACTATAAGTGATAACCACGCATTGTTATACTGTAAATTGACATTGGGTATAAGAGTCATCCCATCAATTATTTAATTAGTGAAACAATTCTATTGTGGCATATGAGTCTTAGCTTGAGGGGGCAACAAATCTTTTTGGGGATTACTTGATCCTAAAATCGAATTCCATTGTAGTCACTTTGCCTCTACTGTAGCTTACATTTCCAGTACCACACCATATGCATATTAGACCTCACTTATAATAAATAAATCGGAAATCATACTCTCATGATATAGGAGAGTATAACTTTTTCCTGCACAGATTTATTTTCCGTGTCAATTAATTTTTTTTTTTCTTTTTTAATATAAAATGTGGGACTCACATTTAACTTATCTCTACTTTTTTCTCTCCTATTTTCCTACAACATATAAAAACACAAGCCCTAAATAAATAGATAAAGAATGCTGACGGCCACCAACCACATATTCATGTTGGGAAATCTCTCCTCGAGTCATGGACTGTTTTATGGCCCATTAAGAACACAGGCTAACCTGGACCAGCTTGTTTGAAGTTCTCTCACAGGGGCCCAGCAAAACCAACTTGTTTTCAACTGGTTAACTGGTTTCTTGGTAGCGTATGTTTTAAAGTAAATAAGTTATTGAACGTCAAATATTAAAAATTTATAATGCAAAAGACTATTGTAATCTTGAAATAAATTATAATTATAAATCACCACATAAAAATTATAATTACAAAAATACCTTAATTTTCGTCTCAAAATAATGTCATTTTGGATTAACTGTAGATAAGTTATCTACATTGACATTGATTGACCATAGAAAAAGCGAACCCTTCTTATAAATCATATGGTTCTCATTATCTTGATAGAATAAAAACCCTTAAGCTGAGACGGTGTAAGAATTTTTTTAAATATTTTAAAGCAAATTTATTGTACATTCTGCAACCTTTCAGAAAAAAGAAAAAGAAAAATATTACTAGTAAATATATGTTGCCTGTTGCACACCGTGGGCTTCCCACACAAAGGCCCATGCGTGTCAAAAGGAGCCCAGCTTATTTAGTGGATTTCCAGCAATAGGGCTTAAGCCCAATAGTGTAATATTTTTAATATTTTAGTAGTATTATATTTTCTTGTAATGTAGTATTACTAAACACTCCATATTAAATAGCCCAAGGGGGGCGTGAGAAGATATACAGAAAATTTGGACAAATCTTTCTCTCTCTTCTCCTTTCTCTCTCATTTTCTCTGTAATCTCTCTCTCTCAGATCTGAAACCCCATCAATTGGTGCTTTCATTCTCTCTCAACCTTCCTGGTATGGCAGAAAACACTCGGTTGCGTGATTTACAGCACCGGTTAGATACCTTGGAGCAACAGTTCCGAGCTGCGGAATCGGTGCATGAACAACGTTACAACGGCTTGCAGGAATCAAATACTCAACTCCATGAGTCACAGGACCGTTTGCATAGAGACCTTGCTCACCTCATTGAGCTTCAGCAACAGCTTTCTACTGCTCAGCTGGACAATCGTGGTATTTTGGGTACAGGTCCTCATTCTGGATCTGAATTTTCCAGATCTCGTAATGTTAAACTTGATTTTCCCCGTTTTGCATCTGGTGATCCGACCACTTGGATCATCGCTGCTGAGCGTTATTTTACCTTCTATCAGGTTCCCTTACCAGATCGCGTTAATTTGGCGGCCTTCTATTTGACTGATCCTGCGGCATCCTGGTTTTACGGATCTGAGCAAAATGGGTTGTTGGCTGATTGGCGGGTTTTTTGTACGGCTCTACAACGCCGTTTTGGACCATCCGAGTTCGAGGATCCTGCTGGTACTTTGGTCAAATTGCAGCAGACTGGGTCCGTTTTAGACTATCAAGCTGGGTTTGAGAAGTTGGTTAGTAAGGTTCCTGATTTATCTGCTAACATGTTACGTAGTATTTTTATTTCTGGTCTCAAGCTTCATATTAAGAGATCTGTACTAACACAACGCCCTCACGATTATCATGAGGCCTTTTCTCTCGCACGTGTTTATGAGGATCAGTCTAGTGATTTTAAACAACCGCGTCCTTGGCAGTATTCATCTAAAACACCCTCACCAACCCCACCTTCCCCTGCCATTATCAGTCCTATATCCAGCTCTACAACATCACAACCTTCCTCCACCCTGGCCTTGCCTATTCGCCGTTTATCCCCGGAAGAACGGCAATTAAAACGTGACAAAAATCTCTGCTATAATTGTGATGAGAGATATTCATTTGGTCATAAATGTAAGGGTAAAGCGACATTACTATACCTGGAGGGTATTGATGATGATCCTGATCCAGAGGCTATACCCGTTTCTACCGAGCCTACACCACATGATGAGGCTCCCGAAATTAGCTTTAATGCCTTGTTTGGTCTTCACAGTTCCCGTTCATTTCGTCTCACCGGGTCCCTCAATGGCAAGCCTGTGCAGGTATTGATTGATGGTGGAAGTACACACAATTTTATTACTGAACGCATGGCTGTTTTTCTGAGTTTAATACTGCAGGACATTGTGCCTTTCCAAGTCCATGTTGGTAACGGCGAGGCTTTGTTAAGCACAGCAGTTTGCTCAGCAATTTCCTTATCGCTTCAGCATATTCCTTTTGTCCTCGACTTATTTGTATTGGACTTAAAGGGGGCTGATATTGTTTTGGGTGTTCAGTGGTTGGCCACTCTTGGGCCTATCGTTACAGATTATGGCCACATGACCATGTCCTTTACTTACAAGGACTCGACAGTCAGCTTACAGGGTGACAGTTCTATTTCCCCTAGCCCAATGTCAAATGCCCAATTCCACTAACTCATCGTGCAAGATTCCATTTCTTCTTGTTTCATGTGTTTATCCAGTTCTGACAACTCTCCACCATCCCCTGACCCTACCCTTTCTATTCCCTCACCTATTCAAGATATTTTACTTCAGTTTCAAGACATTTTTGCCATACCTACTACCCTACCCCCTGACCGTATTTTCAATCACAACATCAACCTTTTGCCCAATTCTAAACCAGTCCAGGTGCGGCCCTACCGTTACCCTCACTTCCAGAAACAAGAAATTGAGAAAATGGTGGAAGAGATGTTAACAACGGGTATTATTCAACCTAGCCAGTTCCCTTATAGTTCGCCAGTTCTTTTGGTCCGCAAGAAAGATGGTACTTGGCGCTTTTGTGTTGACTATCGTGCTTTAAATGCTTTGACTGTTGCAGACAAATTCCCTATTCCTACAGTGGATGAACTGTTAGATGAATTGCACGGGGCACAATTCTTTTCCAAGTTGGATCTTAGGTCGGGTTATCACCAAATTAAAATGAATCCGGCTGATGTCCATAAAACAGCATTTCGGACTCACAGTGGTCATTTCGAATTTGTTGTTATGCCTTTTGGGTTGGCCAACGCACCGTCAACCTTCCAGGCAACCATGAATCAGATTTTCACTTCATTTTTGCGGCGTTTTGTTGTCATATTTTTTGATGACATACTGATCTATAGCACTTCTTTACAGGAGCATGTCACCCATCTACAACAGGTGCTCCAAACATTACGCCTACATAAATTTTTTGTTAAACTTACCAAATGTTCATTTGCAGTTAAGATTGTTCACTTCTTGGGCCATATTATATCAGTTGATGGGGTTGCTCCTGACCCATCTAAGATTCAGGCGGTAAGGGATTGGCCACGTCCAACGTCTGTGACCCATATTCGTGCCTTTTTGGGCCTGTCTGGTTATTACCGACGTTTTATTAAAGGGTATGCTATGGTGGCAGCACCCCTCACAGACTTGCTCTCCAAAGATGCCTTTGTATGGACAGCAACAGCTGAGAATGCTTTCCACGTTTTGAAGCAGTCACTTACAGCTGCCCCAATTCTGGCCTTGCCGAATTTCTCTTTACCGTTTGTCTTAGAAACGGATGCATCCGGAGTCGGTGTGGGAGCCGTTCTTTTACAGGATAATCATCCCATTGCGTTTTTCAGTCGCAAGCTTTCCAAGCTTATGCAAGCAAAGTCTACCTATTTTCGGGAGATGTATGCCATTACGGCGGCTGTGGCCAAATGGCGTCAATATCTCTTGGGTTCATTTTTTATTATCAAAACTGACCACCAGAGCTTACACCACCTGATGTCTCAAGTGATCCAAACTCCGGACCAACAGCAATTCCTTGCGAAATTACTGGGTTTTAATTACTCCATTCAATATAAGTCCGGCAAAAATAATGTGGTGGCAGACGCCCTTTCACATCTGCCGGAGGGGACTTCACCTACTGTATCCCCTTCCTTTTTGGCTATCAGTACTCCCACATCACAGTACAGTTCAATTATACAATCAGAGATACAACAGGATCCCTACGCTACTCAGATTTTACAAGCTATTACAACCGACCCAGCCAAGTGGCCTCATTGGCAGCTCCAGAATGGTCTCCTGTTCCACCGGAACCGTTTGTACATTCCTGCGGAGTCTTCCTTAATTTCTTTGCTGCTGCATGAATTTCACTCATCCAAAGTTGGGGGTCATGCTGGTGTTCGCCGTACCGTGTTGCGGCTAGGTGCCAAGTTTACCTGGAAAAACATGAAGAAGGATGTTCAAAAGTTCATACAAGAATGTGAGGTATATCAGAAAGCAAAATCCCCCAATCATCTTCCGTATGGGTTGCTACAACCCCTACCCTCCCCCGACACTATTTGGTCTGATTTATCAATGGATTTCGTTACCCATTTACCACAATCCGGGGGTTATTCTGCTATTTTTGTGATTGTTGATAGACTTACGAAGGGGGCACACTTTGCAGCCTTGCCCTCCAAGTATTCGGCGGTGAAGGTTGCTCAGGTATTTTGGGATACTGTGGGTAAGTTACATGGACCACCAAAATCCATTGTATCAGATCGTGATCCCTTTTCCTAAGTGAATTTTGGCGGACATTATTTAAGCTTCAAGGAACCCTTTTACACTACAGCTCAGCTTACCACCCCCAGACCGACGGACAAACAGAACGAATTAACAGAAGTCTAGAACAGTACCTGCGCTGTTTTGTTCATGACAACCCTTCTGCCTGGCATCGCTATCTCAGTTGGGCTGAGTTTCATTATAACACCGCCTATCACCGCTCCACGGGCACTACTCCTTTTCAGGCTACTTATGGCCGTTCGCCACCTTGTCTTTTAGAGTATACTCTGGGCACAACTTCTGTCGAGGCGGTTGACTCCGATCTCCATCAGCGCTCCAAGATCCTTGCATCATTGAAACACAACTTAAAAAAGGCACAAGCTTTAATGAAAATCCAAGCGGATAGAAAACGGAAAGACATTACCTTTCAGATCGGTGACCTTGTGCTGCTCCGTCTCCAACCTTTTCGTCAACTGACGGTCCATCGTCGTTCCTCTCACAAGTTAAGTCTCCGTTTTTATGGACCGTATGAAGTTTTGGACCGCATCGGTTCGGTGGCTTACCGCCTGCGGTTACCAGAGGGGTCGAGGGTCCACCCTGTCTTCCACGTCTCGTTGCTCCGACGTTTCTTCCCCACAAACACGTACCGGATCCATGATTTGGCTGTGGATCTGCAAACTACTCCACCAACTCATACACCGGTAGCTATAGTATCTCGACGCATCATCTGGCGTCAAGGCCGTCGGATTCCACAGGTTTTAGTGCAATGGAAGGGCCTCCTTCCAGAGGATTCCACTTGGGAAGATGAATCTCTTCTTCGACATGGGTCTTCCTCAACATCCTCACCAGATCCACCCACATCTGCTGCTGCACACCTCAACTCAGAAGAGAGAGAAGAGAGAATTGAAGAGTTCGACCAGCCACCTCTTGCTTTGGACAACAAGGTCTTCTCTCACATCCCCAACTACCCAACACCACTTATACGGCCTTCACAGTCTTCGAGTTCTCAAATTCCAGTCTTGCCCCTGCCTTTATTGCGCGCCAGCTCAGCGTCCCACTGTCCCATACGCGTCTCCTCGACTACCGCGCCTGCTGCTGTCCGCGTCGCGCCTGCTGCCTCGACTGCCGCGCCTGCAGCTGCCTCGTCTGCCGCGCATGCTGCTGCCTCGTCTGCCGCGCCTGCAGCTGCCTCGTCTGCCGCGCATGCTGCTGCCTCGTCTGCCGCGCCTGCAGCTGCCTCGTCTGCCGCGCATGCTGCTGCCTCGTCTGCCGCGCCTGCTACTGCCTCGTCTGTCGCGCCTGCTGCTGCCTCGTCTGCCGCGCCTGCTCCTGTCAGCGTTCCAGCTGTCCCTAGCGCGGCTACACACTGCCCCAGGCGCGCCATTTCACCTTCCCACTGTCCCATGCGCAGCTCCTCGTCTGTCGCGCCTGCAGCTGTCAGTGTCCCACCTGCTCCATGCGCGGCTCCACACGAACAGTTGCCTGTTACTTCAGCCTTTGTGGACAAGGCTGGATTTCAAGGGGAGGGGGATGTTGCACACCGTGGGCTTCCCACACAAAGGCCCATGCGTGTCAAAAGGAGCCCAGCTTATTTAGTGGATTTCCAGCAATAGGGCTTAAGCCCAATAGTGTAATATTTTTAATATTTTAGTAGTATTATATTTTCTTGTAATGTAGTATTACTAAACACTCCATATTAAATAGCCCAAGGGGGCGTGAGAAGATATACAGAAAATTTGGACAAATCTTTCTCTCTCTTCTCCTTTCTCTCTCATTTTCTCTGTAATCTCTCTCTCAGATCTGAAACCCCATCATTGCCATAGGTTGAACATCTTATAAGTCAAGTGGCATTTTCAAATCACAATGCAGTACCAACTGACTACCAAGAACCAACAAGTGGCAACATAAGAATATGGAACAATCAAGTATCAACACCAACCATTTGGCCACCTAGTTTTAGGATCCAACCTCGGAAACCATTTTCTCTTCTTTGAATTCGAACCCAATGTAACAACTCTCTTCTCTTTCCTAAGAAACAGTAACTTAAACAGAATTCCTCTTTCTCTGTTCCATCTCTTGGCACTATATTCATTCTTGGGTGCACCTGAGTGGTTGAGATAGTACTCATCGCGGGTCCTGGCTGAGTTGAGTCTTGTATACTTTTGTTCAAGTGATTCTTTGGTTATGTTCCTTGCTAACAAAGGAGATGCACCCCCCCAATTATTTTTGTCCAAAGATGGGTGTTGGGGTGTTCTAAATTCCAGTAGTTCTCTCTGTTTCTGCCTCATGCTTTTCTCTTGGTTACCATTGGTTCCTTCAGCATTTTGTATGGGAACCTTCGGTATCTTCTTGTGTCACAGACAAATTCATATGCTGAAAATTTCAAGGACCCATTGGATTCTTCTTCAAGTTGGAAATTCCAACGTGACGTACGGCAGTATATTTAGATTTTAATATGTCTATTTACACTTTTATTTTTAAATTTATCATTTTTTTAGACATATTTATTCTTATTTAAAAGAAGGGGTTTATGACATTTTTGATACTAACATTATAAATTCTTTAAATCTCCCATAAGTTTATGGGGTTAGGGTCATTTTACATCAGTCTAAGTTACACTCTCATTATTGTCCGTTGATCTCACTTTTATCTAAGGCTCAAATTTTTTAGTAATGTGAGTCATTTACAAGTGGATCAATGGTTAAGATTGAGTATAAGTCTTCTAACTCTCATACCAGTGCACTTCACAGGTTTCAAAAAGCTTCAGAAATAGACCAAATTTCAAAATTAAATAGGGAAGTGGCTGCAAAGACAAGAAGGCTTCAAGATCAAAATGCCGTGTTAAACGAGGAGAATGAAATGAAAAATTTCATACGTGAAATCTATCAAGATGGCAAGCCTTTATCTGAATTTCGGCGTAATGATTTGAGACGTTTGCTTCGTTACGTGGAGGGAAAAATGGAGATGCAAAGGCAGGCTGCACAAATGTCGCCTCCGAATTCATCACCACCTCCGAATGAGGTCCAAGATGGTATAGATTCGGGGGTCAAAGTAGATGAACAAGTTTCGGAATAATAATCATTCATAGATTTGGTGAAAGAACATGATCAAATGAATACTAAGGAATTGCATGTGGCTTTAGTGTGGTGTTGGTTTGGTGTTGTCTCAAGACAATTTTACAGATTTCAATAGTTGAAATGATTCAGGGGCTTTGCCACCAGGAGATTTTATTTTTCTAATTCTAAAATTGTTATAACTTAACTATGCAATGTTTAAATTTGTATGCTTTGTCTACATTATTAGTTATTTATTTTAGTCTAGTCCTCACTAACCTAACCAGACCTATGAACAGTCATATAAAGGCCTATGGCCTAGACTCATAACATCCATTATACTTTGAAGGGGATGCTAGTATAAAGTGTGCCGAATCAGCAAATTTTTGGTACATTTAGGGCCTGTTTGGTACGTGTTATTCTTCAGGATTCCCGAGAAACTGAATTTTTTTAAATTTTAAATTTTCGGATATTATCATAAATTGGATGTAAGAATCATGGGTCTGTTTGACTATGTTCTGATTTTTTTGTTCTTAAGACTGTTTTGTAAAATAGTTATGGAAAGAGTTGTTTTCTATATTTTTTCTTTTTGAAAGTTAAAAACCAAAATAAAAAATAAAAAAAACTCATACATGTTCTCTAAATTTGATTTTAAAAGCAAAAAAAAGTTATAGTTTTCAAAATATTTTTTATAAAACACGTCTTACCAAACGAGTTTTTTTGTTTTTTTTCTGAAAACTAAAAAACTGTTTTCCAAAACAGAAATCAAACAGAGCCATTGAAAATCGAGATTCCCGGACATAAAAAAATTTCTCCTCTACCGAATACCCCCTTAATGTAATGAACTCGGTACACTCATTTATTAAAACGAGTAATTTTTTTTTCGCTTTAATCCTTTTTTATATATTTTTCTCTCTGTCCCTTTAGACTTTCTCCATTTAGTAAATGGTTGTACTAGTAGTAGTAAAAATATTTCCTCGAACCCCTAAGGGTAGCTCAGTTGGCAGCTGAGCTCTCAAGGGATTGCTTGATGCAGGGATCAAATCCTGCCGATAAGCCAAAAATCTTCGGTTGGGGGATTAGTCTCGTTCTTTCTCCGGTTGCGAAGCTTAGTGCACTCACTGTCACAATGAAGGGCTAGCCCAAACGGGGAGAAGGTTGAATGGAGATACCTTCTCACAATGTACCAAAAAAAAATAAAAAATCCTCGAAGACACCTAGCTTATGTCATAATTTGGTCAATCTTACAATTTTTTTTTTTGTATAACATTTTACAATTTTTTCTTACTCTACCATTATATAGACTTGAAGTAAAATAATAGTATTAACATATGGAAATACTTTTCTCATCGGGAAAGGTTATACTTAGTACCTATTTTTCTTACTACTAAATCTTAACTGTTGATTTCCGTCAATCCAGCGGTTATAATTTATTGCAAATTAATAATTAATTAATAAATATGACTCCATAAATTATAACCGTTAGATTGACGGAAATCAACGGTTAAAATTTAGTAGTAAGAGATAGTAAGGAAAATAGGTAGTAAATATAACCTATCACTTTCTTATTTTGTAGGAAAATACTTATCTCATGTTGTAGAAATAAAATTATAAGTGAGATCCACAGATAAGAGGAGAGAAAAAAAGAGAGTGGTGGGACCCAATCACTTGTTGTTTGTGTAGGAAAGTTGTTTATATAATGTAAAATGAGATAAATATAACCCATTAACATGAATTTATGTAATTGTTAATTAAATTGGATCTACTAAAATAATTTGAGGAAAATTATTCTAATTATTTTGGTGTGTCTCCTGGTTATCATTTATTGACAATTAATGATTAATTAATAAATGTAATTCTCAATAAATGATAACCGTTGATTGGCAGAAATTAACAGTTAAGATTTGATGTCAAATTTTAAAATTTGACACCGATATCAAAGGATATTTTCCATATATATATATATATATATATATATATATATATATATATATATATATATATATATAAAAAATGTCAATAAATATAATTCGTGGGCCAGCCCTTGGCCCCTCATTTTCAGCCCTTATATAATAGGGTTATTTTTTCAGCCTTTTTTTTTTGCCCTATTCTTTTTGGGTTACAGAAGGGTCAATCGCGGGCCAGCCCCTTTATCAAAACCTAATTTCTTTTTTTCGCCGTTCTTCTTCACCACGAGCGATTTTCTTTTCGTCTTCTCTAGTTCTTCTTCACAAAGGCTTTTCGACTCGTTCTTCTTCTCCTCTGATTTCTCTTGCTTCAACTGGTTCTTCTTCTTCTTCTTCTTCTTCTTTACAAAGGTACGGTTTCCGTTCACAATTTTTTTTTTCTCCTCAATGGCTTCATATGTTTTTCTTGGGATTTTTCTGCTTGCTTCATATGTTATCATGGGGTGTTTGCCCTTTAACTTTGAAATTTCATCTGGGTCTTTTTTTTTTTCAATTTAAATTGTGCTATCGAGTAACTTTAAGCCTTCTTGTTTGAATTTTTCTTTGATTTTGTGGATTTGTTTGCAGAGGTTGATATACCAGCTTTGCAAGGGTGTTGTTTTCTGCCACTATCATCGAATCTTGCACAGGTATTTGTTGTTTTGAAGGACCAATGAGATTTTTGTATTCTCATCAACTATTTGCTATTTTTTTTTTGTTCAAACTGATATGCTCTTGTTGCCTTGCTTCTAAAAAATTTTAACGATGGTACTGGGTGATGAGTATTTTCATTACATGAACATAATGTATTAACATAAAAATGCAATATTTACCATTTAGTATGTTCCTTTTCTCGTAAATCCTTCTCCAATGCATCTACCTTATTCGGAAGTTCTGCATATTCACCATCTTCAATTTTTAATTTTTCTTTTCTCTTTGCTAATCATGTCATTTTTAATTGAAAGAACTGGTGGGAAGAAATTAGATTATTACCTTTATTGGTTAGAAAGATGAATAAAGCTGATATGATGATAATTGGTCTGCAAATGTAAAGAATGCCTATAAGAATGTTGCAATTGTTCGGACTTTTTATTTGCTTCATAAATCTGCTCCCTTGTTTCTGTGGCTCTGTTAATGTTAATGTCTTTTGCAATGGTTATAGATTTTTTATATTTTATTTTATATATATATATATATATTATTCTTAATGGACATATTTAATTTGGATAATTGAGAGGCAAATCACGATATAGTGTTGATATTTACTTTTCATTATGCAGAGTGAGTGGAGATATCCAAATTATTTAGATTCAATGACCTAAGTCTTACCTGTTAACAGAAGCTATTTTGAATCAATATTTGATAGAATACAATCAAAACATACTTTTGTTATGTGTTTTTTTTTTGGGAGCTTGCCTTTAGTTTTTGCATTATGTTTAAGATTGATCTTGCTTTCGCCAGATTTGTCGTATATATTTTGCTCTCGACCTTGGCCTGTTTCTCCCATTTAGTATTTTTTTATTACCTTTATGGCCAAGTCTAACCGTGATAGCTTTTCAAAGTAACTTTTTTTGGTAAATGATGTAGATGGTAATATTATATAAAAAAACAGCAAGCAATTAGATAGAGGAAAAAGGAATTTGCTTAAATCTATTTTTCATTTATTGTTTCAGTTTTCATGGCTGAATCATATTAACATACCCCTCTTTTGAGTTTGAAATTTTTTCATTTGTTGTTTCAGTTTTCATGGCTGAATCAACAGATGGTGAGAATTTCCCAAGTCTAATCTTTTTTGTAATTTGTTTGAGCATGAATTATTGATGCTTTTCCCTTGGATTTTTAACTTGTTCGCCAGTTGCTGTTTCTATCATTAGATGATTGCAATATTGATTTCTTCATGACTAGGCTTTTTATGCACCATTATTTTTCCAAAACAAAAAGAAGGAAATAAAGGTATGATTATTAGATGGTACAATGCTGGTAGATGTCAACCGATCCATCGTGTTGATTCATTCTTTGTATTCAGATTTCCAATAATGGATTTGGTGTGATAGGAATACATGTTCTGAAATAACATGGATTGTGATTAGATTAGAGGGTAGAGTAGGTATCTTAATTTCTTAAAGTTAAATATTTACTGGTTTGGCTCGTCGTAGCCTACTGCTCTTAAAGGTTTGGAGCTATAGAAGATTTCTTTAGTAGCCAGGATAGTGTAAAAAAATTGTTGGATCACGGCATTTTTACGAAGCTAATATTATGCATTAGCTAGAACCCTTGTTACAATATCCTGGAGAACGAAAAGAATAGGAACTTAAGCCTACGAAATTGTGAAGATATAATATGGAAAGTCTGAAGTCGTGCACATCCGTTTAGTTTGTTCAATCGCTACACATTGGTTGTGGTGTATTACAGTTAAATAATACTCGCTTGTTTCATTTCTAATCGACATGAGGTTTTACAGTTAAATATTCACACTTATAATTACTTTCTCATATTTGTTTTCTTGTTAGCATTATACGTCTTAAATGGCCGGTCTTTTATTATCGGGCTGATCAATTGATCTGTTTTCAGCTAAAAGTATCCCCTGTTAAAATAATTATGGTGTACCATTGAAATAAAGTAGATAAGTAGGGCCAGGAAACATGCTATCCCTCATATTAGAAATAGTCCCTGGAAGCTATTTAATTGAAGCTGCTGATTCTCAGTCCTATGTAAATCACAAGCCTTTTTTGAAAGCCACTTTTCATGGATCCTTTGAAGTTCACCATTCTCAGATAGAGTTAGAATAGCAGTTGATATATCAATTGCAAGGTACTTGGTTTTCATGCAAAAAAATTGCCAATTTGTTTTAGGCAAAATGAATTCGGAATCTTCTGCCATTTATTTTGTTTTGATTTACCTTGGACTATTATTGTTCATTGTTGCTGATGCTGACCATTATTGATGTTATGTCATGCATGTTGGTCCTATAAAATAAACCATGAAATATTCCAAGTTTGTTGGTGCTATAAAAACTTCATTCAAGTTATTTTCGGAAAGTACCGGTAGACTCACTTTATGCCAATTTTATTCACTGCAGTCCATTGATGAAAGTCCACGTATTACAAGTTATGCACATGTATAAATGGTTCAAACTTCAAAGGGTCCTCCATATTGTGACATTATTTCTGTTTCTATTGAAGGAATGAATTATTATTGGGTTTTCACTTTTCAATTCGCAGAGAACAGTGTTGATTACACCTTGCATGTGGAATGGTTCAAAACGACCTTGTTATTTATTTGCCAGGAAACCTTGGATAAATTGATGCTACTTTTCTCTAATTTTACTGCATTTTAAAATATCTGGTGTTCATTATCATTCTTTGAAAATCAACAATCCAGAGGCACACCTTCGCTCTTGCACATAACATTTGGTTTTGCGAAGTCCCACAATCCAGAGGAAACTGGATAAAATTCTATAGGAAAAAGACACACAAGCTGATTCTTTGAAACCATTTTCTTGGATGGGGCTTGAGTCGCTTGACAAAAGCTTGTCTTGACTCTTGAAGGATATAATTTGCAGTTACTATGTTACCTTTTTTATGATTGTTTATTTTTTATACCATTATAGATTTTCCTCATAGATGAGAATTTTTGGTGTCCTTGATAGAGGCAGGGAAAATGCATTAAATATTACTTGGTGAATTGTTTGTTAGTGATGGATCTTTACAATAATATACAGGAGAAAATTGAATTGATGACTCGGTATTTTGTTAAAATTATTTGGACAGTGCTAGGAAGTGACTAAGGTTGGCAAAAATGAGCTAACCTGTCGGGTTGGTTCGCAACCTGTCATAAATGAGTCGGGTTGGGTTGGCTTTAATGAGCTGTCAACTCGATTCAACCCGACCCGATGCAACCCTAACTTAAACGAGCCAGAGGTCAAACGGGACAGCTTACGGGTTGAGTTTTTTTAAAAAAAAAAAAATTATAATTTTGTCCAACCGGTAATCTGCCCCCTTTAGCATTTCATCGTAGCTCCTTTGCCCATCCGAACCCATTTCACTCCACAAGCCTATAGCAGCTGCGACCATCACCATTTCCTCGGACAGCCCTCGACCATCACCAGTTGTCTTCTCACTTTGCTTTTTATTTAGTTTACCTTTTTGTTTTGTAAATTATTTTCTAAACTATAAAGAACCCTTGTTCAATCGAAGAGCCCATAGCAGGCAAAAAAAATTAAATTATTGCTTTTTAATAAAATAATTACGCATTTATTACAGTTTTGGGAATAATTACGGATCTATTGCACAATGTGACGCTCCTTTTGGGCTTACTTGTGACGTCCCAACTGAGGTGTGTCACCCTAAGTAGGGATGTGCATGGGTCGAACCGAACCGGTTTTTTTGAAAAATCGTACCGAATTGGTTTAAATGGTTCGGTTCGAAAGTGGTTCGGTTCGATCCAAAACTGGTTCGGTTCGGAAGTGGTTCGGTTCGGTTCGAAAGTGGTTCGGTTCGGAACCGGTTCGGAAGTGGTTCGGAACCGGTTCGGGTCGACCCTCTTTTGAAAAGAAAAAAATTTAAAAATTTAAAAAATAAAGTTATAAAAATTAATTTGGTTTGGTTTGAAAATGGTTCGGTTCGGTTCGGAAACGGTTCGGTTCTTAAACCGATTCTAAAAACTGGTTCGGTTCTTAAACTGGTTCTAAAAACCGGTTCGGTTCATGAACCGGTTCTTTAAAAACCGGTTCGGTTCATGAACTAGTTTTTTAAAACCGATTATTTTATGGAGCGGTCCGGTTCGGTTCATGGTTCGACCCACTTTTTTGGTTATTTTGCACACCCCTAACCCTAAGGGGAGATGTTCAACTTGGGCATCTTTCATGTGGTGTTGACACATGTCACAAAAAATTAACATTTTAATTGTAAAATTTCTAAAGGTCATAACTTTTGACTCGGGTATCCAAATCAATTAATTTTTTTTTTTGTTTTCACATAATTTTTCGAGATCTACGTAATGATATCCCATTTGATATATTTTATCAATCACAAACATAGTTCAAATTTTATTTTTGCATATATTGCAACTCTAAGGCTTTCCATTTTTAATGGTAAGCGTAAGGAAGAGTAAGAGTTGTTTTGACCTAGTCTTTATCTCTCAAATACATTTATAATCTAACGAGTTCGCAACCTATCTTAGTGTATTCAAATAATAACATTAACTTGTATGCGGGAACAAAAGGTTGTCATATGTGCATTTGGTAGGAGTAAATAGCACAAACTTTTTTTTTATTGCCATTCAGTTTGGCAAACACAATCCCTACAACAATTACAGCTAAAATACATTCAGCAAAAGAATATAGCGTTACATCGTATCTAGCACAAACTTGTGTACTAAAAAGTTACATCCCGATATACAAAATATTGGTTGCTGATATATTTTCATCGCTATTAGCAATAGCAGTTTGGCTAAAATATATCAAATGAGGTGTCATTGCGTAGATTTCGAAAATTTATGTGGAATCAAAAAAAGAATAAATGATTTGGATACTCGCGTCAAAAGTTATGGCCTTTAGAAGTTTTACAATTAAAATGTTAATTTTGGGTAACACATGTCAACACCACACGAAAGACGCCCAAGTTGGGCGTCTCCTTAGAGTGAGACGCCTCATTTGGGGCGTCTCATTGTGCAACAAATGCGTAATTATTCTCATTAAATGCATAATTATTTGATCTAAATGCATTATTTTAATTTTTTTTTGCCAGGATAGCATAATTCTTCTTTGCTGTTCTAAATTATTCTCACCGATCTTCATTTGGGAGATTGGGTTTTGTTTGCTGAAGAGCACAACGGTGCTGATTGATTCATGTAGCAGATTGGTAAAGCGCACCCCTTCCCTCTCTTTCCTGGTGGGTTATCCACCAATCTCACGCGTCGGCAAGGGCACTCTGCAAACAAAGGTGCCTAACATGTTTGAGTTGCCCTAAATCTAAATCATCAAGTTTCTGCGTTAGGGGTTACAAATGGTGAAAGTGAAACACATTATGCTGTTATAATGAAATTAATGGTAAACATGTGCTTTTCAGTTTTCTGGTTAAACAATTGATTATAGAGATTGTTGACAAACTTTATTTAGTTTTTCTTCAAATGTCAAGGTTCCTATTGCTATATTGGGAGCTGAAATTGACAATCATTTTTCACTATAAAAGTTGAACCAAATTGAAGAGATGTTGTCTATAAGATTTCCTGATTTCTAATGTTTTCGGACAGAGATGAAATGCAACTTCTTTTGGGTATCACACGAGCTAAAAATGGGTCAGCCCGGCCCGTTAGCCCTAGCCCGCGCGGTCTAGGGCCAAAAAGCTGACAGGGCCAAAAAGCCCGCATATCAAACAGCCCGCACGGGCCAAAAAACCATATAACCCCACGGGTTAGGGCCAACCCGCAGGCCAAAAATTAACTATATTTTAACAACACTTTAAGAATGAAATTCTAGAAAAGACAATAATATCTGTGATTTATTTATTGATAGAAATATCACTGGATACATGGTTACACATTTAGATAAACAATTAAACAAGTCCTTGCCACCGCACCCCCACTCCCAACAAGTCTCAATCATACTAATTAAACCATGGAGGCCTGTTGTTGTGTATGCCAAGCTACAACCTCTTTATAAGCCAAGTTCCCCTAAAAAATATCCAAGGCACTGCCCACAGTAACATCCACACGCTCCATTCCAGCTGTTTTTATCCTCTCTAAGTCAGCCATTACAGTCACACCGCCAGCATAGGTAACAAGAATCTGACCATGAGTTTGATTTGCTGGGTTTGACAAATCAAAATGCCACCAATAAATAATGCTGACGAAGCAGCCACTCTCCTCTACCTGTGAGCTTGCTCCATTGAGGCTATCTTCCTCAGCCACAAAAGAAGTTGTGACACTGACAAGTGGAAATATTGCGATCCTTGACACTTGATTGAAGAGAGCTATGGAAACTCCTGCAGCTGCAAGCTCCACTGGACCTGTATGGACCAATAATATTCAACCCTGGATGCATAATAAGAAATTCAAATACATACAAATAAAGTAGTGTTGATCATTTGGATATTTTCTCTCCAATTTTCAAGTCAAGTCAACATGTCATTTGCCTATAACTACTATTCATATTTTCTGAACTAACTTTAATTCAACTACTCATGAGATAACCTTCAGTCACTCGCATCTTGACTAACATTGTTCCTGTTGTTCCCTGTCATAATACAACCTAAACCCAGCAAATCAAACTCATGGCACACTTCATAATCTGACAAAAAAAAAACCCAGCAAATCAAACCAACCACTTCGCCTACGGATCTGAAGTTGGTAAACCCAGATGAGGGTCTTCCCTGCTTAGAGTTTAAGAAAGTTGACAAGTAAATAAATAAATAAAAAAAGATTCAGATGAAGATATATCTGAATGAGAATAGGCGTTGCTACCTCTAAAGAAGACATATCTGAACCACGACTGAAGCTTCTATAAAGTTCTCCGTGTTGGAATAAGTTAAAATGGGTGTAATGACAAATAGATACATCAATCCGTGGGCCTTTCTTAGTTAAAAACATTGTTTAACATGTTTACGGTAGAAAAAAATGGGCAATCCGTGTTAGGGTCCCCTCTAAATTTCAAAATCTCAGCAAATATAAACTTAAAGAGCATCTTCATTCTTTACAGTAACAAAAAATAAGAAGAAACGCTGGAACAAAAATTTCATCAAACATGTAGAACGCATAAATAAAGAGAATAACAAAGAAAAAAACTCTAATTGCAAGGCATGAAGATGATTAATGATTAACATGTTTTAGTGTTTCATTGACCGATACTGTTTCTAACATGCGAAGAGGAATCAGGCGATTATGAAAACAGTATCGATCAAAGAAAATGGGATTTAACACGATTCAACTAGATATATGGAGTAGGAATCGCGTCAATAGAACGCAACAACGAAATCGCCAAAATCTAAACGGGAAGGTGGGAAGAAACACTGCAATAGCCTATGTGAAGAAGAAGATTGAAGAAATTACAAGAGCTATTGAATGCGAAGAGGAAGAAATTGCAACGGCATGGAGCAAACCAGAGAAAATTGGGAATTAGGGTTTAGAAAGAAAAAAAAAACAATGGCCTGGCCCGTGGTTAACCCCAACCCAACCCAAAAGATATGAGAGTTATTGGGGCCAGGGTAAAAAATGGCCCTATGAAATATGGGCTGAAGTAAAATAGGGTTGAAAAGTGAGGTTGTAGGGCTGGCCCGCGGGCTCTGGCCCGTTTTGACAGGTCTACTAACAGGCAACCCACCAATTTATCATCCTCAGTACTATTAAGTGATAGTATGCACATTAGCTGCTGCAGACAATTGTCCTCTCACTGTGTTTTATAATCCTTGGTCAATATCTTTCATTTACTCTGTTTTATTAGTACCAATGCATAATTTCTTTGATTATCATTTTTGTTTCGGGTCTGTCAAAATCAATTTTGATTATGTTTTATTAGTTATTGTCTTTACACCATTATCCATTAGGAAATCAATAGCTTTGGCACTGTCCATAATTTTGTGCACTGTTGATAATTTTGTGCACTATTGGAGAACAAATAAGACTAGTTCCTCAAAACTCAATTTTTTTGAGCCAAATCGCAAGCCAACCCACGAGTCAATATTTCGAGCTAATCAACCCGTGAGCCAACCCACTGACATCATTTCGAGCTAACCCGCGAGTTGATTATTGAGTCAACTCGCGAGTCAACCCTAACCCGGCTCGGGTGTTCTGGCTCCTTTGTTTTTTCGGGCCAACCCTAACTCGACCCGTTTTTTACGGGTTGGGCCGGGTCGAGTTGGGTTTGCCCGTTTTGCCAACCCTAGAAGTGACCGAATGTTTATGCAGTGTTTAAGTTTTTTTTTTTTGGTATACTTTTTTTTACTAATTTAATGACAGTGGTTAATTGTTCTAATTCTAAGTATGGAGGGGTGAATTTGGATTTGTAATTGGTTCATTTTTGATTTCATGTTATCAAAGAGAAAAAAAAGAAAGACATAAAAACAAGTTTAATAAGCTCTATACAAATAATGGTGGATTCTATTGTAATAATTTTTTTTAATTTTAAAAATACTTATTTATGATATAACTTTTTTTAATTTTTAGTATAGAAACTATATTTTTTTTTTTGGTTTATGAGAACTAAAAAAAAACTATATTATTTTTGGCCAGCGAACTAGTCCTAACTTGTTGGGTTATGTGATTTTTTGGCCCGTGCGGGTTGTTTAATATGCGGGCTTTTTCGCCCTATGGACTTTTTAACCCTGGCGAGGGCTATGGCCTAACGGGCCAGGGTGACCCATTTTGACAGCTCTAATCTCATGTCATAGAGACAAGTTAATATTTATAGGCTTCATCATCTGACAAAAAAAAAAAATTGACACAGTTATCGAAGAGTGTGTAGGAAGAAGAACCTATCTCATGTAACGTGAGAATATTTTTTTCCTTTTATCTTATATTAAACAATTTGTCTAGCTTATTTTTTTTCTTATATGTTCCGCTTATTTTTTTTGGGTTTATCATCTATCATTTAACATGACTAGAAAAATTTTCCTACACTCACAACATTTTGTGGGGCCTGCAGCAAAAAAAAATAAAAATTGTGGCACGCAAAACGAATCTCTATAACATTACACAATCATTTTTTCCTGCAACATAACTCTTATAAAACCCAATTTTTTTTTTTTTGTATAGAACGAGACAAATGAGAAACTATATTTCATTTCTTTATATGAAAAAAGAAAAAGAAAATTATCCTTAGTTGTGTAGAAAAATTAAAATAAACAAAAAAACTGTAAAAGCTGATCCAAGAGATGCGAAATCGTTTGGCCATGGCGCGGGAAAATGAGATGAAAATGTGCGCGCCAACATCATCTTCCCGCTCAACAACAAAGCTTTTGTGCTCATTTCCTTATTCATTTTTGACATTAACCATAAAAACACTTTTCTTTCTCTTTTTCTACTATTTCTCTGTAACCAAACACCTGGTTAGTGCTCGTTCTTCTTCTTTTGCACAAGCTCGGATTTAGGTTCGTTCTCATTCTTTTTTGTATTTGTGATTGCACGATCTTGTATGCGTTCTGATTCCATAGAAGATGTGATTGATTGATTGGTTTGCTTTTGCTATGCACACTCTCTTTTTGCAAATCGTGATTGTCACTGCTCTATATTGTGCAAAATGTTTTTATTTTTTTATTTTATTGGTTTGGTAATCACTTTTAAATCATGTAAATTGGTCCATCGTGATGTATGGTCTGAATCATGGATAGTGTGTGCCCACAAACTGCTTGATGTATGGTCTGAATCATCGAGAATGTGTATGTGTGTGTGTTGATGCTGAGGTCTTTCGGTTCCTGTGCTGTATTGCCCCAACTCATTTCCAATGACCTGTGAATACATTTGGGATTGATCTGCAACTTGTGAAATGCTTGAGTTGTGTTATTTATCCCTCTCTCTTTTTTTTTTACTTGGTTTATAACTTGCATTATGTTTGATGAAAGGTTTGGATAGTAAGACTATGTTTGAGTGTACAGTTTTTTTATCCAATTAGGGAGTTTTCCTGTGCTCCTGGATCTACACAGGAAAAGAATGTGTGGCCTGAGCTGATCTATGCTAAGAAATTTTGATTTATAATTCCTTATCCTTACTTGGGAATGGAAAGTGCTCTGTTTTAGGGTGTGTTGTTTGTTTGTGAATGGAAAGCTGTAAATAACTTACTTCACGATGTTGTTTGAGATATTACCATAAAAGTTAAGTGAGTAAATCAGAATCTGGTTTTTCAAGTAGAAAATTATGTCTGTGTGATATTATGAGCTAGCAATGAACGTGCTTGTTTATTTACATTTTCTGTCAAATTTCCCCCCTTTGTCTTAGGTACTGAAGGGATGTTTCTCTATTTGTCTAATTTAAATATCAAAACAAGTGGATGACAATCAACATAGCAGTCTTACTTGGTGGAGTGTGTGTGTCACGACACTAGCCTAAGTATATTATAAAATCAACTTTGGGGTTACATGAGAAGTAGAAAATATTGAATTTTGGGCTACACTAGAAGTAGAAAATAGCTTCTGTAAAAAAAAGATGCTTATCATAATGAATCAATTTAAACATTTTTGTTTTGATAAAGTATAATTTTTGCACAAATTGTCCTTGCTTTGATTGAGGCATATTCATCTCTTTTTCCGCAATACTTGTCTAAATGGACCTATCCACACCAATCCCTACGTAGAAACTAATTACTAGTGTTCCTGGATTGAGGAAATGGATTTACAATTTAGTAATTCTGTCAATTTTGGATCTTTTATAATGAGATAAGAGTGCATCTGTGAGAGACTGAGTCACTGTTTGATGGACTAAGATGTGCATGCGTATACAGTAACTAGCAAAGTTGTTCCTGTTCTTTTGGGCATATGCAGATACGACTTCTGCAGAAGTCTTGTTCTTTCTTTATGATCACCATCAGCTGCTGTTGTGCTTCTTGATTCTATGATCAATTTTCTTTTGCTTCTTGAATTTTTGTCAACAATTGATTTGCCTCTGTGAACTCCTGCCAGGGAGAGTATGCAAATCTCTTATCCTTTTTCTTTCTACTTCATTTTACTTGTATCATGTCGGAAAATGGAGATGATGTACGCTGCCAGCACATGTTATAATATAAAAGCAATGATAAAATAAATAAATAAGAGAAAAAGCACAAAATTGTGCACCCTTTTGTTGACTAAAAGATATTTTGAGAAGGATTCACATCTTTTGATTGCCTCCATGTATTGTCTTGTTTTTACATATTTTGCATTTATTGACATGCTGCCCCACTGCAATTGGCTTTGAATTCATTTTGGTTGAACACGGTGTGTGATATATAAACATTTTCTTAAGTTTTTCTAGATACCCAATTTTGTATATTATATTGTGAGGATTATTGGGTATATTGGGGTAGAGGTTTGAGTAGTTTACACCTTTGTACTCTATTTCAATTGATAGATGCTGATCTACTTTGCCCGTGGAGTAGGTACTCTGACAAATCATGTAAAGAATTGTGTCTTGTATGTGTGCCATTTTATTTTTCTTCATTCTTTCTCTATCTTATATTTAGCCCCAGATTAATATATTTATTTTCAGGTACTAAACATAACATTTTATTGCTCCTATTTTCATTGATTATTGATTCTGCCTTTTGCTTCATCTTGATTTTTGTTTATTTTTTGCCCCCCAAATGGGTGAAATCTTGCACACATTTCAGTTGCATATTTGTTTATGCAAACACTACTTCCTTATAAAAATCAAATTTTGAAAAATCAGTATTTTGTATAGAATATTTGAAGAAAGTGTTAAGTGTTCATTTATTAGAACAATTTTGTATTGCATTAATCCAGTAAAGAGGTGAAAATGCATTATTCATGTGCTTTATGTGATTTCTAAAATTGTTCTGAAATGCCTATGGGTTGGCACTTGGCCTTAGCCCACAGGCTTTGTGGGCTTTTTGGCCCTATGGGCTTTTATCCATAGCTCAAGTAGGCTAGGGATGAGTGGGTTGGGCTGGTCCCTATTGAAGCTCTAGCCCTAACCTTTTTCTCTCTTCTCTTATCAGTTCTCACCATCACCAATGCCAGCAATTGCAGCCAAGCGCAGATCAAGATCTCCTGCCCCTTCCCCTCCTGACCGTAAATTGCCCCGCCTATGCACTGCCACAGCTGTATTTCACAATACAAACTATTCCTAATTCTACAACATTCACCGTTGTTTCAATTCCCAAAATTTATTGATTTCTCGTTAATCATTTGCAGCGAAATAAAATTGGCATCGATGAAAACCAAGCTGAATTGCTGAAACCTGCAGCTTTGAAGCCCCAATGGAATCCCAAAGGTGAGACTCATTTCTTTCTTTGTTTTTTCTTTATTAGCTTCCTTTATTGTTTTTTACTTATGTGTAATGGAATCAGAACTTTCCCAGAAAGTGTGAGAAAATATTAGAGAAAATGCAGAGATAGAATAAAATGCTTCTGAATTGTTCATATTGAAAACTGAATAAATTGTTTGATTTACACAGCAATACATATGTTTATAGTTGGATAGCTGTTACCTGCATATGGCAACTAACTGAATCTCTTAGCTGTTACAACAGTTTGAGAGTGTTGTATCAGTAGAACAGTTTAACAGAACTGTCTAACAGTAAGAATTAGTTCAGACCAGTTCAATGCTGAGCCATCAATAGATTATTTGTATGTATACAATCATGCATTGCTCTAGTAGTATGGTTGTTGATCTCTTATGTGGTGTGTTGAGAAATAGATGGTGAGCAATTGAGGATGGTGAAGGAGGCATTGCACTTGTCTACTGTACCATCTACAATTTGTTGCCGCGATGAGGAGCAAGATGTGGTTTTGAGGTTCTGCAAGCGGTGCATTGAGCATGAGAAGGCTGGGAGTCTGTATGTATGTGGGTGTCCCGGAACTGGGAAATCATTGTCTATGGAGAGGGTGAAAGAGCTTTTGATGAACTGGGCTACAGAGGTATACTTTACTTGTTGGTTTTATGCTCTTTCTACTGTCTTTGATGCCGTAGTCTGGTTTCTGATGGTGTGTCTATGAGGGTCCGGAAACAATTCATTGTGATTATGTGTGGTTGTATATATTTGAACATGACTTTGCAGTCAAGTTATGTGTTCTTTCCGCCTTAATTATATTATTTTTTTTCAGATATGAAATGCCAATAGAAATTTATGGGAGGGTTTAGTATAATGATTTATACAATTTGTAGCGGTATCATTTGATTACATGGTCATTAAAATTTCTGGGATGTTATACATTTATGGATTGATGATCATGCAGATGTTGCATACATGTTGAAAGTTATTCCCTACTGGAAATTCTTCTTTTTTTTGTTTAAAAACAAGTTTTTAACTAGCCCTTGATTGTTATTTGTTATGTATAATGAGGGTGAACCTTGGAGTAGCAGTAAGATTGCTCCGTATGACCGGAAGGTCATAGGTTTGAGTCAGGAAAATAATCTTTTTGCAATGGTAAGGCTATGTGCAATTGACCCTCATCTCTATCCTCACAAGTCAGGGAGCCTTGTGCATTGGGGTTTGCCCTTGATTGTTATGTCTAATATACCTTTTGATATATCTGCTCTTAAAGTCCCTTGACAAATCATAGAGAACAAAACCATGTGTTGTGCTTGCCCATTGTATGTGATTGATGGTCACATATAATTTGCTGAAGAAACACATTATTATAGATCTTTTTCCTTCCACTAATACAACCTCATTTGCAGGCTGGTTTCTCGCTGCCAGATATTTTATCTGTAAATTGTACATCCCTTGCCAATACATCTGATATTTTCACTAAGGTAGGAATGTGAAAACACATTTTATCTGAGTTAACACTACTAAGTTGTCTGACCACCTGGTTGTTCTAGCAGATACTTGGGTTAAACCAAGGACGAGGAAAAAAGGTTTCAGCCACACCCTTACAACAACTTCAGAACATATATTCTCAGAAATCATCTATCAAGAACATGATGTAAGAAACATATCCTTGCCCTGAACTTTTTTGACACACGCTGGATTTACTTTTTAAAAATAATAATAAAATTAAGTCTAGTCTGACAGGCATATATGATTTTCTACTGCTGCTTGTTTCTGTAATTTGGATGTTATTGAAGACTGTCTCTCTGTTGTAACAGATTGATAGTAGCTGATGAATTAGATTACCTAATAACCAAAGACAGAGCTGTGCTCCATGATCTTTTCATGCTTACTACCTTCCCATTTTCCAGATGTATATTAATAGGTAAATTTTCATAAGAATAAAATTGTTGTTTATGACTTTGTTATTTTTCTTAACTAGTAATACAGTTTAGGTATGTACCAAAAAAAAAAAAGTAATACAATTTAGGCATTTCAGGACTTATTGTGCTTATTTATACAGGTGTAGCAAATGCAATTGACCTAGCTGATCGATTTCTTCCGAGGCTTACATCATTAAATTGTGAGTAAATAATTCAATGTTTAT